>CM056993.1:182940469-183197969 GCA_029891345.1 Dryococelus australis | reverse complement strand
TGTGTTCAAAGGATGAAATCAGCGCTGTCCTGGATGGATGAGGTCACAAAATACCTGGCAACAAAATAGATACATCTGATGTTGAGATACATTCATTCGTTCCCTGCCTATACCAGTCACTACACCAGAGCCCATAATCCAAATTGTAAATATCTGGATTCTGAACTAACTATTAAAAAAATGTATGAACTGTATGTGTCTGAGTGCAGTGCTTAAAAATAAGAAACCAATTAAAGAAAATATGTACTGCCAAGTTTTCTCAACTAAATTCAACCTTCATTTCAAAACACCAGCCAAAGATACTTGTCAATTTTGTGATGACCTCCAAATTAAGATTATGAATGCTACACTAGAAGAGGAGCAGCAGCTTGAGATAGACAAAGAACTTCACCTTAGGAAGGCTCAGAGCGTAAGGGATTCAATTAAAGCTGACCAAATGCAAGCAGATGAAGACACTTATGTGTTTAATTTTAATCTCCAGAAAGCTTTGCAGTCTCCAAAATTACCAACATCCATTGAGTATTATAAGAGAAATTTGCATGTTTATAATTTTGGATGTCACAGTTTCAATCATGGGAACGGATTCATGTATGTGTTGCCTGAAACAGAGGGATCTAGAGGATCTCAAGATGTAGCAACATGTCTCAAGAAACACATAATGTCGAATGCCTGCAACCATAAGCACATTATAACTTATTCAGATTCATGCACTGGACAGAACAGAAACATCAAAACAGGTTGTGAGTATGATGAAGTTGGTTCAAAACCCTGATGTCAAAGCAAATGTAATAGGTTTAAAATTTTTGGTACCTGGCCACAACTACCTACCAAATGACTCTAATTTTGGAGTTATAGAGTGTAAAGCACGAAAAACACAGAACATATTCTCTCCAGACGATTGGTATGATGTGATCCAACGTAAATCAAGAAACCCTTTTGTTGTAGTTGAAGTGAAACATGATGATTTTTTGTCTACAAAGACTTTTGAAGATTCCATTACAAATCGCAAAAAGACAGTTGATGGAATACCCGTTAACTGGCTTGAAATAAGATGCATTTGACTCGAAAGACATCATCCACAGAAACTTCAGTTCAAAACCACATTTTCTGAAGAATTTCCTTTCATGGAAGTAGATTTAACAAAATCTTCTGTGGGTCGCCCTTCAGTATTAGCAAATGTCTAGCAGTGTCCACTGTATCCAAACATCCGTCCAATAACAAAAGTAAAACGGGCTGATATGATGTCTCTTCTGAAGTATATCCCTCCAGTAAACTACACTTACTACATAAAACTAGTAGCCACTCATGAAGCAAACATTATAAATGACGATGGTGATGATATTTACAATGATGAGTATTACCATCATAGTGATTAACTTAAGCAGGGAGAATTATGTGTTCTTTTCAGTTGACAATGTGATTAACTCCACCTAAATCATGATATAAATAATTGAAAAATCAAAATTTAAATGTCGTAACACATATTTTGAAAAAATGAAACCAACATCGAATTTAGTATTACCAAGAGAATATTTTAATACATTAAACATTATCATTTGTATAACGCAGAATTTTCATTTGCAAGTTAACTTTAACATCAATTTTCTCAGTTTCGTCTTGTATGGAGTTAGTCTGTTTGGCTTCTGAGTGGCACATATGTTGGCAATGCAAGCAAAACCACAAAAGGGGAGTGTGCAAACTATCAACACTTAAAATATTTTGTATCTTATAGATGTGGCTAATGTATATTAGAAAGGCTACAATTTACAAAAATATGCATTTATCAGAGTAACTAGAAACTGATAACATTTTTTTCAGGCTTCCCTCTTTAACGACATGCAGAGCTGAAATGATTCTGACATAATAACACTGATGCTCACATTATATTAGTTTTAGAAGACTCAATTTATGTTTAAAGACCCAATCCGAGACAAATGATATTATTTAACAGGTACTAGTAACCTCAGCACTAATGAATATTTATCAAGTTTTGGAAAACTAGAGCAATGTAACAACACTACATATAAGCACTAACCCAGAGTTTGTTTAAAAGAAGGTTCTTCATCACAACAAGACACATGCTACTGGGAATACCAGTGAACATATACGTACTGCATAGTTTGTAACATTGCAGGTCACTAAGGTCACTGGGTTAATTTATATTTTTTTATTACTCCAACATTAAGGGTAATTATTTTTAAATGCACTTTTTATACAATTTGTTATGCCTATAGGCATATATAGGATAAAAAACGAAATGGCAATTCTCAAGTAGAATTTTTGTAAAGGGAAATATAGTTTATCTTGTACTAGTGAATTAATTAAGTCTGTTTAATATTGCAAGGCACTCGTTTTATACTTCCTCTAAGTCATACAATGATATTTTTCTGTTGTGGTGTTTAGTTTGTTTTGCTGTGCAGGTAGGAAAAAATGTTAGATTGGCACCACGGCTTTGGTAGGTATTAAGGTCGACGGTTGCGGTGAGCGGGCTGGGCCAATCAGAAGTCAGCTCGTTCGTCAATATGGGTGCCCAGTGCTATGATGTGAGCAACAGATTTCCTCGAGACACCAGGCGTAAAGTTCGTGATTGTGGTGGCCTGGTAGAAACTTTTAAACGCAATGTAAATGGGCATAGTAATTTAACTTGCGTAGGTCGAAGACCTCGTCGGTAAAGCATTTCTTCATGTGGATGTTCTACCTCAAGAAATGTAACATGTAAATATTCAAGACCTACACAACGTGGCAATACGGCTTTCAGCTACAGACTCAGGCCGCAGCTCGTATGGTATGCGTGTGCATGACCGGGCAAAGAATTTTCTAATTCAGTTTAACAGAATGCAGTAACTTGGTAGTGTAATTTTTATGACTTGGCAAGTGCCTCATGATAAAAATTTTGTCGAGAATCAAAGTGAAGTGTTTCCTGTAATAAATGTAACTTGAACAAAAAAAAAAAATTAACTTTGAAAACAATGAAATTCCTGGTCTCTGTCACTTCAAAATTTTTAGCAAACATTTACTTATCATCTACTGAACAAGTAATTATTGCAGCATGGTTTAAGTGTGTATTTCATCGCAGCTGGTAAAAAGGCTGCAAAAGTTGGGACGAACTTCATCGTCATTACGATCCTGTTTCTTTGTACACTGCTGGCCAGGAGGTAACAAATTTGCTCACAGCAATAAGTTTAAACATCTATGCACAAGTTTGTCACATGTACCACAAACTCTCATAGTACTGAACTGTGTGGAAATGCAAAAAATTGAGATAATTACTATCCTAAGCAATCTTCATCTTTATATTCTATCGAATGAATTAACAAATCGCTAAACCAACTACAAATAACAGCAAGCAAACATTGTAAGTATACTACAAGCTCTAAAAAAGTATGTAAAAAAATTCTTACAAGACTTGGTTGGTGGGCGGTGCAGGTTACATTTTTTCAGAGGTGTACATTTCAACAGGTTGTTGCTTATCTCAGGATTGTCTGAAAAGAAATACGCTTACCTTGGATTTTTCATCACCGAGTCACATGGCATAGGCAGCGGTAGGTAACCAAAACATATAGGTACCACAAATGGCACAGGAGGAGGTAACCAAAACATGTAAATAGACCAAGATGCTACAGCTGCAGAAAAACATTACATACACTGTGTTTAACCATTCGCTGAACACATAATTATCATTTCGTAAGCCAAAGCCTTATAGCTGCAACAGTACTGAGAAATAATTCTCACACTGAGAATAAACACGAAGTTAATACATATTAATTAATGTAAATATTGTGAACTCATACTTCAGTTAAATCATTTTTAAAAATTTTGTGGCTCTATGCTTATTATACAAGATATCAGAGCACAACACATTTAATTACAATGCTAAAAGCTACAAATACACAAAGCAATTAGATTGTATGTGTTAAGTGGGTAGTTGTGGAAGTTTCTGAATTGATAATATTAAAGTGTTGTGTTGGTACTGGTGTAATTAAGTGGAGGAAGGAAAGAAAATGTACGGGTAATAATATGGCGGGAATGTTAAACAGTTGATGTTAATGTGTACAAGATAACGTGTAAGACGATGTTAGTTCATTGTATAAAATTTAGTTCCACTGTTATACATTATTACAAAAAGTTATGGGCCCAGGACATTCCTCAGTGAATTAGGCGAAGTGTGGAACCGCACAAACAGTGACTGAAAATGGCTACCGCATTGGATCATTTTGCTCATGTTGAGAAACTTGTAGGTCACTCAAACTTTAGTATTTGGAAATTCCCAATAGTGGTGTTGTTTACAGCTGCGGATGTGTATGAAGTAATAACCACTACCTTGGAAGATGCTGCGGAAAAGGATAAGGATTTGGTTAGGAAGGATGCCAAGGCTCAGAGGTACATCATTACCACAATTGACAAAGGTAACATCCAATATATTATGTCCTGTCATACTGCCAAGGAGATGTTCGATAAACTGTGCTCAATTTATGAAAGGGACAGTAGTCAAAATAAAAGTTTACGGTTTCAAAGTGTTTTCAACTATAAAATTAAAGATGTTGCAACAGGTCTCTCTGAACTTCAAAATGTATCTGTAAGACTAAAAAGTGTAGGTTATACCATTGATGATGAGACAATGATAGGAAAAATTCTGTCTTCGCTACCAGGTCGATTCAATTATTTTTTGATCGCTTGGGAATCTACTCAGAAGTGTGATAAGACACTCATGAACTTGATTGCTAGGTTATTAGCAGAAGATGAAAGGTGACCTTCTAATACATGCAACAATATTGCATTTAAGACTGTAGATAAGGACATTGTGTGTTACAAGTGTAATAATAGAGGTCATATTGCTAGGAATTGTGTTCAAAAATACACAGGGTGTAAAATTTGCAAGCGGGACAATCACACTGAACATAACTGCTCCTTTAGAAACAAAAATAACAAGCCTGCTTCACAGGACAGGTACAAAGTTGCATTTTTAACTGAAACAAATGGTGAAAATCACATAGGGACATGGATACTGGACTCGGGGTGTACTTCACACATGGTTAACATTAGCTGTTCATTGTTAAATACCACCTACTTTAAATCAAATTGTGACATCCAAGAAAAATGAAAACCTACGTGCCAAGATTAAGGGCGACATAGACTATCAGGAATGAATTTTGAAGGATGTGCTGTACGTGCCGGTTTGACAAAAAACATGTTGTCAGAGAATGAAATTACTGAGAATGAAAGGTGATAAATTTACTGAGTATAGAGTAGAAATATCAAAAAAGTGGGATTAAGATTGTTGGTTATAAAGATAGTGCTAGACTGTACTATGTAAAAATGACTTCTTGTGAAAAAAAACACTGTTGTCTGAAAGCAAACAAACAATTTATATGAATAATTGGCACAAAAAGCAAAGGACATTTGAATTTTGAAAGCATGAAGAGACTAGTAGATATGTCAACTGGATTAGAACTCCTGAAAATTTGTGCAGATGAAACCCAGTGTGAGACTTGTTTAAGGTCAAAACAAACAAGGAAACACTTTGGGAAAGAAAGAGATAGGACAACAAGATCGTTGGAGATAATACATACTAGAGTTGTTCCGATACCACGTTTTCCAATACTGATACAGATTCCCCAATACCACTGCTGATACCCCAATACTAAAAAAACCAATTCCAATGTCCTTCGCACTGAATTTTAGAAAAAGTATATCTGTTAATATTACATTTAAAATCATTTCTTGTAGACTTGTTTAAATAAAGAAAATAACGTCTTAAAATACTGTATTGGTTCATACCGGTATTGGTAAAAACCTGTATCGGCTCAGCACTAGTTGCAACCGCGCTCCCCCTGCCCCTCTTCCTTCTAATGGCATCTTGTCACACCAAAAACCAATGCTGCCATGTATTGTTTACCTGCCCCCCCCTCCAGTTTATAACACCAAGATGTTGCCGGTCGATAATTCCTCCAAGCCCTCTTTGTTTCTCTGGCACAAGCTAGCTGTTTCACAGCTTTGCCCCACAAAATGAAAAATCTACTGAAGACCCTGACGGCTGTCATGGCCTGGAAAAGAGCTTGGTTGTGGTTACAGGGGTGGTAAACAATTTGGAAGGAGGTTTGTTTATAAATATTTTCCCGGTAGGCGCCAGACGTCGCTGTGGCGACATCAGTGATGATGAGATCTCCTTACGGACCTCGGCAGATCACTCGTACCAATATTCCTGTGATGATCTTGCTTTTGTTCACCTTGTTAAGGGTCTCGTTTGTTTGCTAAATGTGGTCTCTTCGGGCGGCCCCATCACCGCATGGTATTGCAAACTAATTAAAAATACTTTGATCGGCTCAATCACACTCCCTACATGTGGATTGTTCATGCCAATCACATGCCCATAAATGCTATACATGACAACGGGCGGAGAAGGGATGAGGTGACTTGTTTTTTTTTTTTTAGAGATGGGTAGTGTGACATTCTAGCATGGCAAAAAAAGAGAACATGCCACTGCTGATGAAAACCTGTGTTAGTCGGTGTCACACAATGTACAATTAGATGCTGTAAGTAAACATACAAAACATTAGGAAAATTAATTTTGCATTAATACATCAAAGTCAGAACTTAAAAGCAGCACTCTCAATATATTTTAGTAATTAATTTTTAAATTTAGCTCATGGCAATTGTTCTAAACATGTTCTAAGCATGTTCTAAACAAATAAAATTAAAAATATTAAATCTACAAGGTCATGTATCACAATTTTCAGCATAATTCAACTTTGTTTATATTCAGAAAATAAAAAAATAATTAATATGTATAGCTTTTAAATTCAGCACTCCCTTATTTTACCGAGAGCAAAATTAAAGCATTGCCAGTTCCAGGGTTATGAATGTCAGAATAATTGCTTTTCAAAGATTTTAAATACTAATATGATAAAGGTAAGGGAAGTTTGGCACCTACAAAGCTGGTAATTCGACGAGCCGCAATACAAGCTGTAGATGATTATTTCCTAAAATGCCTGTCACAGCAGGCGGCCACAGTGGAGTGGGAGCGGCATTTCTCTTTCTCTCTCTCTCTCTCTTCCTCACTCTTTCCTCTACCTGTAGATGATTATCTCACAGCAGGGAGGCATGTCTCTTCTTCCCTTTGCCCTAGAGTGACAATCTGTCAGTTTAATACTTGGAATAAGAACGCCAAATGCTAACTAAAAACGGCAGCAGTTGAGCCCCTCTTACTCCAACATTGCCACCCTATCATGCTCTGGTTTAACGGAAAATATCGGGTCTCAATATCACTTAAAAATAAAAACGGTTCAGGCGGGCAGATATTACTAATATCGGCCAGGATTTTACATCAGGTATCGGTATCAGCTCAGCACTAGTTGCGACCTACACATAACTGAAGAGTGGCTGAAAGAGAAAGAGAGAGAAGGAAGAGGAGTGATGTAAGAGCGAGAGATGAGACAACAGACAGTTCTGCCACTTCCCTCAATATCCCCAGACAATTTATGGATACCACTGCCCCTTCTTTTTTGTACCCCCGTGTATAGCTCGCAAACCAAAAATGTTTTCCTTTATTTTGGGGGGGAAAAAAGGGGCGCACTATACATGAGGAAGTAAGGTAATAACCTAACTTCATTGTCTACAACTAGACTTCTTTTGATTTTACTTTGCTATCAGCAGTACTTCTTTGGAAACCTTTGACGAAGCCACTACGGCGCACCGGGCTTCAGCCAATGAGCAGGTGCGAGCTACGGAATTTATATTTTTAGCCCTTTAACGTGATGAGTGGGGATGGCGGCGCATGCCAAGCTGGGAGCGTAGAGCCCTGGACTTGTTCACAAATGCAGAGCAATCTTTGAAAAGGAAACATTGAGCGGAGCAAGTTTAACCCGCACCCGCCAGCACCCACGGTCGTAACCTTCTTTTTTTTGTTTGTATCACATGTAACTTAACTCACTTTCTGCAACAACCTTTTTACATCTAAATTCTTTTTGCGGATGTGGGGGGCCGCTAAGGCAACAAGGGGGAAAGAATTTTATTCCCCCTTGTCTTCATAACACATTCTCGATATGAGAAATTATTGGAACTTAAGTTAATTCCAACTGTGACATGGTTCCAAGTACTTTTTCTTTGTTAAATTAATCATGTGCCTGTGATGGACTTTAAAGAGTGAATAAAACTGAGACAATTTCTAAAAGGGAATCCACTACTTTTATTTTTTATAGTGGCGCCTTACATTATGGTCTACCGACTCAAGTAAATTGAACTAGCCACAGCAGTGGCAAAATTATATTTTATTAAAATTTTAAACACCACAAGGTGTCACAGTCATTGCAATCTGGATTGGGAAGAGGATGAAGAACTGTTTCACAGCTTTGCCCCAACACAAAATGAAAAATCTACTGAAGACCCTGATGGCTGTGATGGCCTGGAAAAGGGGTTGGTTGTGGTTACAGGGGTGGTAAACAATTTGGAAGGAGGTTTGTTTATAAATATTTTCCCGGTAGGCGCCAGATGTCACTGTGGCGACATCAGTGATGATGTGATCTCCTTGGGAACCTCGGCAGATCACCCGTACCTATATTCCTGTGATGATCTTGCTTTTGTTCACCTTGTTAAGGGCCTCGTTTGTTTGCTAAACGAGGCCCATGTGGTGATTGGGCCGCTCTTCGGGCGGCCCAATCACCACATGGTATTGCAAACTAATTAAAAATACTTTGATCGGCTCAATCTCACTCCCTACATGTTGATTGTTCATGCCAATCACATGCCCATAAATGCTATACATGAACACTTTAAATACGTTGCAGCACACATGAAAATTAATACTAACCCTATAAAACTGACATAACACTTGCATAGAAAATGGCAGGTTAAAGGGCCCGTGCCCTGAAATCCCTCTTGGTGACCGAAATAAAATGCACTGTTCAATTCTTGCAATTTATTCTGTGACTTTACATTTCCCTCCGGGAGAACAACTGACATAAATTGTGCACTTTTGCCTGTGGCGAAGGCTGCACTTATTAAAAGCTCTGGAGCTACATGAAAATTACGTGTGCTAGTAAACTTATAAACTTCCCAGGCGATCAATTCCTGGGGCGGCGAGGAGTGTTCCGGATGGCAGAAAGCAAACGGTTCCAAAATATTACATCATTGCTGAATGATTACCGGTGACAAAAAAGTTGAGGGCTACTCAGACGGGAAAAGCGCAACCACAATCTCACTTGCAACTTGTTAACTGACTTCCTGATGTGGTGCGAGGGCTGGCGAGCATGGGCCCACCCGCTGCGCAGGGATCTACTTGCACACGCGGACGAACTTTTGCTGTTACAATATGGAGAATGACACTCAAAAACACTGCATAATTAAATGGAACAAACATACATATAGGTCTATCTCGCTAACATGATGGAATGAAGTGGGCAAAATACTCATGGCGGTGAAAATAAACATTTATAAAATACAACACTTGCAAAAACAATTCAATTCATAGCATTAGGGTTTCTATGCATGTCATCTTTAATTACTGCACGCGTGTTCTTATCCCGTGTCCAGAAATTTCCTCATAATGTTTAAAAACCCTTTCTATGCATGATCACGGGTTTATGTATTACTCCGCCCTTATCTCGAGCTGCTCACTTACACTTTCTTAAACTTGCTTGAGATTGCACTCGCTTGCACTGCTCCTGCACTGCACGTCACTATTCACATTTGCTGCCGATCACACGTCGAGCGCGGGTGCGTGCTGGGCTGGGGAAGTGATCAGCGTGACATACGGCGTAAGGTGGGGAGCAACACATGTAAACCCCCCTCCCTTTTCTGAGACAATTTGTGGGCCAACGTAGCTACCTGTAACACTGGAGTCTCCTGAGGGTCCTCCGAGGGCTCAAGAAGTAAGCCCCTCCCTGCTGAGCCTCTTCTCCAACCGGTGCTATGTTGTTCCTGCAACAAGCCGTGCCGCGGGTGGCTGAGGCGCACCCACACTGGTGGCACTGCTGAGGTTGGTGAATCTGCCGTGATATTCTGCAGAGGCAAAGTGAGTCAACGGACCTGCTGCCCTCATTACCGCCATCGCTCCACTGCTACTCGCATCTCCTCCTGTGCTCATACTGTTCCTCTTCTTCCTGCATCCCTTCGTCCTACTGCAATCCCTAGGTGCAACCCGGACGATCTGTTTCCTCCAGTCTACTTGCGTGGTTTTCTCCTGCTCCTTCCTCCTCTCCTGCTGATCCTTCTTTCACACCAGCTGGTGTACCTGCTACCGGCAAACTTCCTGAGGTACTGCCACAGGAACGGGTGCCGTATTATCAGCAACAGCCATTTTAGGCGCTTCACAGTCAAAGACACCTGGGTATGCGTTCTGTCGCTCCGTGTCGCGCATGGTGACGCCGGACAAAGACTGGTCTTCTACCCCTTCTCTTTCAGTCCCTGCCAGAGGTACGGGTGTACCTTCCCCTCTTCTTGCTTGCTCAGGGAGCTCATCCTCCACGGGGCCGTCATGAGGCTCACCAGGTGGTTCCCAAAGATATGTCGTACGTGGTGAAGCTGGAGCAACGCTTTCCTCCTGATGTGCCGTTGCACCTCCTTCCTCTCTTTCCGCTCCGGCGAGCTCAGCAGCGCCATCGCCGTCATGGAGCAGAGGGACACCGGGACCAACTTTGCCATGGACAACAGCCGATGTGAGCTGGATGTCGTCCTGATGCACCCTCACCCTTCTCCTGCAGATGTGGACCATATAGCTGGTAGGTCCTAACCGTTGCAACACTCGGTGCGGCTTGCTCCACTTAGCCGCGAAACCCGCACAAAAATCTTTGCATGCGGCAGACTGCGGGTGAGTCTTGACGTATACTTCCTGGCCGATCTGCGGCACTGTGTGCGGTCTTGTTGTGGTGGGCAGCCATTTTGCTGCGTAGCATACATGCCGTTCGCGTACTTGCCATTCACGTTCCCTGGGTGCTTGTCGGTTAGCAGTACTGCTGGATGTGTAACTGCTGTCTGGCCTCTGGCAGTTACTCTCCCATGGCAGGCACAGGTTCCTGCCCAGCAACACCTCGGCAGGTGTTTTGCCGGTGGTGGCATTGACATACCGGCGGAGTGTGTACAGGGCGGCGGCAAGAATTTTCTGCCACTTAGCATTGTGTTCGCCCACAGGGAGGTGCAGCTGAATCTTCAACTCTTGGTTGCGCTTCTCCGTGGGGTTGACCCTGGGATAATACACCGCCATGGTCATATGTCTCACTCCCCACTTTGTACACAGCTTCCGACTGTGTCCCATTGTCAGTAAGTACATTTTTGGGAAAGCCCCAATAGGGGAAAATAACTTTGCTGAGCACTCGCGCAATGTTATTGGTACGTGCACTGCTAACGGCGTAGGCCTCGACCCACTTGGAAAAATTATCTGTCACCACGACTAAAAATTGCTTCCAATTCGCATCTTGGATAGGGTCCCATTACGTCAAGCCATACAGTTTCGAACGGTTTTCTCAGCAGGCGCTGCTGCTGTTGTTGCTGGCCATTAGTCCTGCGGCTTTTGAACAGCTTACACTTATTGCATTTTTGCACCAAACAGCGTGTTTTCCTCGTTGGCCCTGGCCAAAAGAAATACTCCATAATATTTCTGATCGTCTGGTCCACACCAGGGTGTCCTGCTACGTTGTCACAGTGTGCATGAGCGAATACCTGTTTCCGTGCAAACGTGGGGAAAAACACCCTCCATTTCCTCGGGTTTTCCAGCGAGTACATTTCTAAGTGGCCATTCATAACATGCCAGTTTTCAACCATGCCTTGTTCGCATTGCCGAATTTTAAACTGCGAGAATTGGCAATCCTGTTGCGCTTTCTTCATCTGCTCAAAAAGTTCCGATATTAGCATGCCATTTTCTACTGCACTTGCTTATTGTACTTGAATTTCTGAAATAGTCCCATAGTCGCCTGGCGGAAGGATTTCTTCCCATTCAGCCTCATCTTGCAAAATCACCTGCTCATTTGGTGCACGTGACAAAGTATCAGCTAACTCGTTTTCCTTACCCGGTATATGTGCCACACAAAAATAAAATGCTTGCAAACGCAATGCCCAGCGGGGTTATCTTGCTTCATGCTTCATGCATGTTATGCAGCCACAGTAGGCATCTATTATCGGTACGTAAAGTAAAGCGTTGATACTCCAGATACGCTCAATATTTCTTTATCACCCATATCACAGCAAGGCACTCGTGCTCATTAACATTGTAGCACCGCACTGTAGGGCCTAGCTTGTTGATAGCAAAGTCAATTACGTTCCTCTCTCTAACTGTCTGCTAGTTCGTACAGCACTGCACCTACTCCCCCCTGGCTAGCATCTGTCTGCAAATACAAGTGTCTGCCCACGTCGTATCTCGCCAGTCTCGGACATGTGCAGAATTTTGTTTCGATTTCCTGGAATAACTTTTCTGCTTTGTCTGACCACTGGAACCAGGTCTGTGGTGAAAACAAATTTGTTAATGGTGCTGTTATCACTGAAAAATTTTGAATGTGCTCCCTAAGCCAATTTATAAGTCCGAAAAATTTGCGCAATTGTTTTCTGGTCTTGGGCCATACTCTGCAATTAATTTAGGTTATTCTGGGTTGGGCTTTTTACCTTCTGCATCAATTGTATATCCTAAAAAGTCAATGCTAATTTTACCAATGTTAGATTTTTTTAATGTGCACGTAAGAACATTAATCGCTAATAGTTCTAACACAACAGATAGGTGAAGCAAATGTTCTTCCCACGTGTTGGACCATACAATCACATTGTCCAGGTAGGCCATGGTGTACTCACCTATTAAGCCTTCCAACATGCGCGCCAAAATTGATTGAAATGTAGCTGGGGCGCACTTAAGCGAAAAGGGCATGGCGCAAAACTGAAACCGGTGCCTGTCTGGCACGGTAAAGGCTGTTTTCTTGTGGTCTTCCATTTTTACAGGCACTTGCCAGTAGTCACTTTTTAAATCAAGAGATGACATTATTTTAGCCAGACCTAGCGAATCTAAAATCAACACAAAAATGCCACGTTCCATCTTTCTTAGGCGCTAGGGTGATTTAGAAATTGTACGTGCTGTCAGTCGGTTCTATCAGCACCATCGTCCAACATTTCTTGAATTTTCTGTTTGATTACTTTTGCCTGGTATGGTAAATAGCTACGTGGCGGCGTACGAACAGGTTCAGTATCTAACCGGATTTCATGTTCCGCTACTGTGGTCCGGCATAAAGCATCTCGTGTACCAAATACATCCCAGCGTTCATTTAGTACACACTGGAAGGCGGCCTGATGTTCGGGCGGTATGTATGGTCAAGGCCACCTAGTGTAACAAACGGTAAATTATCGGTTGACTTCCTATCCAGGTTGTACACTATGCCTCTCCTTCTCTCCAAAACGAATTCTAAGTACAGCCAGTTCTACAATTGTATTCTGCTCTGCTAACCCCGGGATTCCTAAAATAACATCCTCCCGGATTTCCGGCATGACAATAGCTGTTGTTACGATACAGATATGTCAGATGCTAACGGTGATTTGACCTTGGACTAATGCAGACGCAAAAGTTGTTGAGGGCTGCCCAAGCAGGAAAAGCACGATCACGATCTCACAGGCAACTTCCCACTCTAGGTACAACTTGCTGACTGACTTCCCGCCATGGCACGAGGGCTGGCAAGCACGGGCCCACCCGCTGCGCAGGGATCTACTTGCAAACACGGAAGAACTTTTGCTGTTACAATATGGAGAATGACACTCAAAAATACTGCATAATTAAATGGAACAAACATACATATAGGCCTATCTCGCTAACATGATGGAATGAAGTGGGCAAAATACTCATGGCGGTGAAAGTTAACATTTATAAAATACAACACTTGTAAAATTAATTCAATTGGTAGCATTGGGGTTTCCATGCATGTCATCTTTAATTACTGCACACATGTTCTTATCCCGTGTACAGAAATTTCCTCATAATGTTTAAAAAGCATTTCTATGCATGATCACATGTTTATGTATTACTCTGCCCTTGTCTCGGGCTGCTCAGCGCACGCGGTGCTGCACCACTTACACTTTCTTACACTTGCTCGAGATTGCACTCGCTTGCTCCGCTCCTGCACTGCACGGCACTATTCACATTCGCTGCCGATCACACGTCAAGTGCTGGTACGTGCTGCGCTGGGGAAGTGGTCAGGGTGACAAACGGCTTAAGGCGGAGAGCGACACACATCAACCCCAGTTACGAAATAGATGGAACTCTTGAAGCTGATGATGGTTGTGAACTTGAAAAGCAAAAGAGGAGAACACCCCAATACCTGCAAGAATATCCCATGCTCATGTATCAAGAAGCTGTTTCTGGTGAGGACAAGGACATGTGGTTGACGGCGATTTAGGAAGAAAATCTTCACTGAAGAAAAATTAGGTCTTTGAATTTGTGAAGAAAGACAGTGTGAAAGGGAAACAAAACTTCCTTTCTAGTAGATGGGTATTTTGTGTCATGGACAACAACAGATACGAAACCAGGCTTGTTGTGCGAGGGTTTAAACAAAAGGCAGGATTTCACTATCATGTAACTTTCAGCTCTGGGGTATCCGTGAATACATTGAGGTTCCTCAGTGCTTACGGGAAAAGTAAGGAAATGTTTTCTTTTAACAGTATGATACAAAAACAGCTTTTCTACATAGCAATCTGGAAGAAGAAATTTTTATATCCTTGCCTGAAGGCTTTCGGAATGAAATATGCTATGTGGTTTAATTTAAAAAATCCCCTATATGGGCTGAAACAGGCTCCCCATACCTGGAACAAATGGTTTGTTGATTTCCTTAAGGAACACGGTATGCAGCAACAAATCAGTCTTTAAGAACAGTGAAGGGGATTTGTTCCCAGCAATTTGGGTCGATGATGGACTAGTGATCCAAAAAGGGAAAATCAAATGAATGAACACATGGAAAAGCTTCAAACAGAATTGGAAGTTAAAATAACTGAGAACTCAGAAACCTTCATTGGCACTGGAATCATTCAACATGGACTGTTCAAAATTAGTAAAACCCTAGCTGTTCCAGTGAGCGAAAATCTCGAAGATAACAAACCAAAAGAGAGTGGTAAGTTCCCATGTAGAGAAGCAGTAGGAAGTCAGATGTACTTGTACAAAAGAACCAGACCAGACATAACCTATGCTGTCAATATGGCTTCAAGGAAAACCACTAATTCGACAATAGGAGATGTCCAAAGTGTAAAAAGAATTTTTGGATATCTGTAGGTACACAAAACCTAGGACTTCGGTATTCCTCGCAGGACAACATTACAGTGATTGATGCTTACAATGATGCGGATTATGCCAGTGACACATTTCGAAGAAGCACGTCAGGCACATCATCACGTATGCAAGAGGCCCAATTTCATGGTCCACAAAACGCCAACCTGTAGTATCACTGAGTACAGTTGAAAGTTAGTTTATTGCAGCCAGTGAGTGTGTGAAGGAAGTATTGTTTGTGAAATCATTTTATAAGGAGCTAACAGGTGAGGTAATGGTTGTGAACTTAAATGTTGACAATCAAAGTACAATAAAAAATGATTACAAGCAAATGAAAAGGGCATTAGCTTGGTGTACTGTCCTACTGAATGCCAGCTGGCTGATGTGTTTACCACAGCTGTAGCATTAAGTGGTTAGAAAAATTCATGTTCAAAACTGATGTCTTAAGGATAATCTGTTGTACTTTATATTGTGGAAGTTTGTGAATTGGTAATTTTATAGTGTTGTGTTGGTATTGATGTAAGTTAGTGGAGAAAAGAAAGAACATGTACAAGTAATAATACGGCGGGAATGTTACGCAGTTAATGTTAATATGTACAAGATAATCTACACTAATATTATAAAGAGGTATTGTGAGTTTGTTTATGTGTCTCGGGTAAACTCAGAAACTACATGGTCGATTCTTACAATTCTTTCACTATTAGAAAGGTGCATTCTTCCAGATGGTCATATGCCATATTAAATTTAAAAAAAAAAAAAATTCCTTAAGAAATTTTAATGTTTGTAATACAACTTTGAGAAAAATAAGCTACTTGGCTTCATTCTAAGAATGCTCTACCAAAACTGCAGGACTGATTGTTATAATTCTTCTACTGTTAGAAAGCTACATTCTTCCAAATTGCCATGGGCATATAGCAAGTGGTGCCACAGAGGCCCAGGGGGTAGAATAATGCCAAGTAGAGCCACAGTGGCCCAGTGGGTAAAGCGATCCCAAGTGGGGATGCAGTGGCTCAGTGGCAATAGCACTCTCAAATGAGGTCGCAGTGGCTCAATGGATAGAAATATATCAAGTGGGGCCGAGACCCCAGTGGGTAGAGTAATGCCAAGTGGGGCCGCAGTGGCCCAGTGGCTATAGCGATAATATTATAAAGAGGTAATTTGAGTTTGTTTTTTGTTTATATATCGTGGGTAATCTCGGAAACTAAATGACTGATTCTTATAATTCTTTCAGTATTATGAAGGTGAATTCTTCCAGATGGTCAGAGGCTATGTTAAATTCAAAAATAAATTCCTTGAGAAATTTTAAAATTTGTAAACCAAGTCTAATAACAATGAGCTACTTAGATGCTTTCTAAGAGTGCACTAACAAAACCATTATTAAGGATAAATTGAAACAATGTTAGAAGAAATGGTAGAAGGGTTAGAGGCTTTACTCTGTTCACCCTTGCACCTTTGGCTATTGAATCCACCTCACCACCCCCAAAACACCCCTTCTCACCCTCCCCTGGGAAGAGTTGCTGAGACCGGAGCGGTGTGTTTTTCATCTTCTTTTTGGCCTGGAAGGTGCATTTTTCGACCAATTTTCTTGGGATTTGGGGGAGGGTTGTCTTTTTATGCCCCTCACTCCCCCAATAGGAAATTAGGCCCTTCGGACCAAGTCTTAAATCTTACATCTTAAGTGTGAAGTCTTACATCTTAAGTTTTATGTCTTAAATCTTACATATTAAGTCTTAACAATTTACATCTTACATCTTAAGCATTACATATTAATTTTTAAATCTTTATGTTCTGAATGCAACTGCAGGATGGGATGTGTGAGTGAGCACAGATAGGTGCAAGCATGCACGTGCTGAAGTTCTCAGACAAAGTCATGGGTAGTCGTCGGGATGTGCGAGTGAACACCGATAGGTGTGAGAGAGCACGGCCCGAAATTTCAAGACGAAGTCAGGATGTGCAAGCGAGTGCCAATAGGTGTGAGCAAGCACATGCAGAATTTCTTGTAGCCGCGGGTAGTCACAGTTAGTCACAGGTAGTCGTAAATTGTCGAAACGACATAGAAAAAGGTACATTAGTTTTTGGAAAATAAAATGGAAAAAAAATCTTACCAAAAATTCTATAACACCTGAGCGAAGCGATGGCAGACTGCATGTGCCGAAGTGCAAGTAGTCGCAGGTAGTCGCAAGTTGTCATGGGTAGTCGCAGGTAATTGCAAGTTGCCGCAAGTGGTCGCATAGTCACAAGTAGTTGCAGGTTGTCGCAAGTAGTCATGAGTAGTCACTTGTCACAGGTAGTCAGGGGTAGTCTTGGGTAGGTGCAAGTAGCCACAGGTAGTCACAGGTAATTGCGAGTAATTGCAAGCAGTCGCAGGTAGTCACGGGTAGTCACAGTGAGTTACGGTTAGTCTCAAGTAGTTGCATGTATTGGCATGTATTTCAATAACTCTATAAAACCTGAGCGAAGTTATGACAGTGTGTAATAAAGATGATGGTGGTTCATTGTATAAAATTTAGTTCCACTGTTATACAGTCTTACAACAGTATGTGTGTGCATAACTGGTTAAATTTTGTGTGTTGTTTTATTGATGGAGAACAGAAAATGGCAGGGTAGCATTTGATCCTGCCAGAAGATGGACCTGCTGTCCTGATCTGCCAATTGTATGGTATGTCAATCCTCAGGTGATCAAAAGAGGACATGGGTGTAACACAAGCAAGGAAAACAACAGGGCTTCAAACGTTTCAATGTAATTATCAGATAACATTTTGTTCTACCTCATGCACTTTGTTCTACCTCATGCACTTTCTCATTATGTCAAGCACTGACATACAGATATTAGCTGCATTTTGCATCATGTGCTGTTGTGTTTGGAACTTAAATGTAAGTAACTACATCTGATTTGGAAAGTTAAGGGCATTGTACATTCAGCTCAATGACTAAAAGGTCTCTTAGAGTTCAAAACATCCTTGTGGTTTACAAATAGGCATATGCTTCATATCCCATTATATACATTTTCAACTTGTGCTGGATAAGTCTTTGCTTGATTCAATGTGCAATATAAATATAATATGTGTTTCCATAAACTTGAATAATTCAGTTCATGTACAACACTACAAATTTATCCTGAAGTATAATAGCATAACAAACAGTAACTATGAAAGCATTTCAGAAGTTATAACTAGGCAAGTCCTAAGGTCTTTTTTTAAATGTGAAGTGAAGTTGAAGCAAAACTTACATCATGTGAAGGAATTTCGAAGAAAAATCGAAGTTGAAGGCTACAGTTTTCAAGTTTATTCAACTCATTTGTAGTGTTACTGCCCAAAAAAATTATGCCTACTAGACACTGAGCAATGGAATAAAACATATCCTAATCTTGTACTGCTGAAAAACCGAAATATTAAAATATCAAAATCTACAAGAAAGTAATCATTATACAAATTTAGATACCTACAAACTTTATAAAAACCACCCTACTCCATATATCCAGTCCCATTTGGCGCCACCACCCCACAGTGATTTCAGTGGATGGCTATCAACATTTGGCCTCTTCACTTTCCTCCTCCAAGGACCCTTGTCAATGTCAGGCTAAACAATAATCTTGCTGGATGGTGGGTCAACTTTCAATGCTTACAAGGAAAGTATGCAGTTCTTCCAAAAATATGTATCAGCCCATTACCCATTCACTACACAAGAGTTTTCCACAGTTTGCTGTTTACAGGCACCCCAACTATGATGTTACCTGGTCACCTGATGTCTTGCTCTCTTAACGAAAGAGACAGACAGGGAGAGGGAGAAAGAGAGACATAAAGGAAAGGGCGTTTCTCTAAAAACAGTCCTTCCCTCCCTTTTTTACTGCTCCCACAGACCCTGGTCAATATCAAGCTGGTACATTGTTATCTCAGCAGGTTGGAGCTTGGGATAAAAATCACTAACTTTGTTTGAAAAACAATGGAAGTTGAAAGTCTTTTCCACTGAGGCTTTCATTTCCAGACGTGCTTCCTTATGCTGGAAAACTTTCAAAGTATATAAATGCAGGCACAGCTCTACAACCACTCGGAATGGGAATGTAAATTATACACAATTTTCGCATAGCATATTTGAAATTTGAATGTGAATAATTCGTAAATTAGGTATTCGCAACTATTCAAATTTTTGAATACCCGCACACCCCTTTTAATGATACTGGCTGCTGGTTTTGATGCTAGTTTCAGTGGAAAAAACACTTGGTGAAAATCTTTGCCTTTCACCTCAAAGATTTTTTAGTTCGAAGTTGAAGTCGAAAGTACAAAAGTCTTCAATTTGACTTTGAAAAAGTGAAGCTACACACATGACTAGTTATAACATTTGCTAGGTTATAGTAACTAGGTATGGCAACTTTTCCACCTATTCCAAAACTCTTGGCCAGATATATCAAAAATTTAGTATCCCGGTGAATGTTTGACCCCACTTACAGATTATCTCATCTAGTATACAGAGCGAATAAAATATTTTGAATATAGAAATGTATACCAAAACACAATTGTGTTACAGTTCAAAAAAAAATTATATGATGAAAATGTTTGCATATGTAGAAAACAACAGCAATATTACATCCATTATACCAATTTTGTGCACTGGCAGTCGATAAAAGACTATGAAGAGGCATCTGAGGTAATTAAGAGGTTGTTGTTAAGCAATGCTATACTAGTGCAATATGATGGAATGCTCCAATTGTTGCTATTGCAAATGTGATTGAATGTGGCTTGGAAGCAGTGCTAACTCATTTGATGGCTTCTGGACAAAAACAGCCAATAAGCACATGCATCCAAAACCATGTCGAGAACAAAGGCAAGTATAGACTGTTCACAATAAAGTGAGCAATTTAGAAATCCCTGCATAAGATCTATTTGTATGCACATAGTGTATTCTTACACCATGCTTGTGTAAATTGACAGCATCATGGGTCTGACCACTTTATTCATGCATGGGTCAAGTGAAACTGTAAAATTATTGCTAGAAAAGTAAATATTTTACAAATTTAATATATATTACAAAAAAGCAGAAAGCAAAAGAAATAATTACACTATTCACAAACATTTACATATCACTTTTAATTTGGCATTAAGGCATATAACTACTTACCCATCTTTACTGGATGGTTGCCAGTTGCTGTGTCCATTAAAATAGATGCAGATAGCGGCCGTGACTCTTTCATAGTTATCTGTATGGGTTCAAGTATGTTGTAAAAGCAGGCACAACAATGCATTAACAGCATTTTTGGAAGAAATCATGAGGTTCCAGTAATAGCAATGGCCAGAATTCCGCATTGTGCATTAATACTAGGCGCCTATGAGTACGAAGTGAAGTGTAGGCAGAGTTCAGTGATCGGTCATGTATATGGAATATCACACCATGGTAGACAAGGAGGATGTGATCAAATACTCTTCCCAAGGAACACTTATTTATGTCTTCAGCCACACTTCCACAGACTGAGCTTAGGCTCATAAAAGCATACCTACTATTAAGAGAGTGCCTTATGAAAGGTAATTTCTACCCCTCCTAGAAAAAAAACACAAAATCTGTGTACAAGAAATATGTTGAGTACTGGACTATACTGCAGTATGCCAACCAGTCAAGATCATGTCATCTGCCGATAAACTACACCACATACACCCACTATCACAGCTGGCACTCTTTCCTCCCCTGAATTCATTACTGATCAGAGGCATCGGACCAGAGCAGATATATAATGTTTTCCAAGGCGCAATGCACTGTCATCAACTGCGGTACCTTGCAGCCCAATCACAAATTGAGCAGCACTGCATAACTGCTGCTAATCATGTTGCACCCTATTGCAGCAGCATTCTCTCTTCAGCTTTAGCAACACACAGTAAGCTCACTCATTAACACTTGCTAAAACCCAGCTTGCAAGTCACTATGGTCATTTTGATTAGCTGTTGTACAATCAAACGAACACCTATTCCATGTGCTA
This sequence comes from Dryococelus australis, assembly GCA_029891345.1. Taxonomy (NCBI): domain Eukaryota; kingdom Metazoa; phylum Arthropoda; class Insecta; order Phasmatodea; family Phasmatidae; genus Dryococelus; species Dryococelus australis. The sequence goes on along the minus strand of CM056993.1, from coordinate 183,176,787 downwards.
CTGCTTTTTAAAAGTCGACATTCCATGCAGTTTGAAGTCACAGGCCCTGTAGTTGCGTGCAGTGTAAAAAAAAAATAGATAGTTAAAGGTTTTCATACAATTAAGACCTGCCAATGCAAAATGATAGACTGTTTAAGGATAGTTATTTAAAGACCTAAATCCTCAGCCATACAAAATTTATTATTGATTTTCCAAAATAATCACTGCTGAAATGAGTGATATATATTCATAAATTCACAAATAATACAATCATCAAGTTGACACATGACATGTATTATTGACTCTTCAATTTTGCCGAGTACACATCATTATGTGTGCGATACATGCTCCAACAACAAAATGAACCACAACCAGCTGCTTCTAAGGCCAGCTGTCAGCCTCCTCGGAAACGTAAGACACTAGGAGCACTGTTTGAAGCATTAAAGCTATAGTCATGCAAATTGCCCTTGCCTAGTAATTTTCCGTGAGAAGGGATAACCATGAGGCAACGTAAATGAGTTGCCCCTAAACGAACAACAGATACTCACTAGCCGCACACGAGTGCTGAACGAAGCAACGCAAGTGTATTGCCCCTAACCGGGTGTCGGATGCTGTTCGCACAAGGAAAACAACCCCAGCCTCTAGCCATCTCCAAGAGAGTGCAGCAGGGCTGTGCTGCTCACAAAGAGAGGACGGTAGCAACCGAAGTCACCCAAAAGCAGAGAAGACCAGATGAACATGCCGGCCACATACCTGGCAAACATCAATTGTTCTGAGGCAGCTCTGGAAGGTGCTGGGGCTCTGTCAGCTCCTCCTCCCTGATGAGCCATCACCGAAAAGTTATTCAGTGGCAGCTCACCCAAGGTGCTGGAGCTCTCTGCCAACCCCTCCTCCCTGAAAAGTCACTGCTGACATAAGTTAATTTTCTGCAGCTCATTTCAGCACAAGTTGTGCTGAAGTGAGATGCCTACCGTCCTCACGAGGAACCACCAGTAACCAGACATCTTCTAGATACCAGCCACCAGCTACCCCTGAAGAGTCTCTGTTCCCCTTAAACTCACTTACAACTTCAGTAGTGACACCAGAGTCCCTTCAGGACTACAACTGTCATCAGTTAGGGTCAGTTATTTTCATAGCTAGCTAGTTGATTGCCCTCATTATTTCTGAAAGGCCTCCATCTGTCTCTATATTTAACTTCAAAAGGTTGCGTTGCAACCAAGGTACAGTGCAGGAGATAGTACGGGTAACCGTGTTTATTCTTGATGGAATTGAACACGTGTTCTAGTCAAACTTGTTAAGCCACCCTAGTAAGTTAACCTACTCCATCCCCTACTGGTTGAAGTGACTGGTCTGACATGGGTATCTTCTAGCTAGGGAAACCATCGCCTGACCCTGCTTTACGGAAGTTGACATTAGAACCTTCCATTAATGCAGTTCACCCCCAGAAGGGATATTAAGTAGAGCGGCCAGAGGACAGCCACTAGCCAAGGCTAACTAGTCATTAAGTAACCAAACCCCATCAGCCTTAAGATGTTTAACCTCCTGAGAGCAAACTCTAGCTGCCTGTCAACTGCTGAGGCCTCACCTCACAGTTTACCCAGCTAACCTTTTCGAGTTATCTTGCAAGACCATTGGAACACCACATCCAGTCATCATCAGCCTACGATTAGACCTGCCAGTGACCTTGGGAGTGACACAACACCAGCTTCCAACCCGCGGCATCCACCCGCCCAACCAGGCATCCAATTGCAGCTACATCAGAAGACCAGCAAGAAGTTAACCTGCAGCCCTATGAAGGGGCACAACCAACACCACCTAGATAGAAGGCCAACACACAATCAAAAACTGAGCGTATGACTTCACGCACTTTAGGCCAATGGACAAGAGTTGAATTTGTTCAACTAGGCAGTTGCTCAAAGTAGCTTTGTGCATACAGACAAGTGGTTGTGGTGTGGATTTTATTTGTAGTTCAAATAAGGCTTGATGTGATGTATAAGTAATATAAGTTATGTTTATATACTTGTATTGAAATGGTTTTTTAAGTGTTGTGTTCCCCATGCAGGGGAAATTACAAAAACAGTCCAAAAGTGCACGTGTTTAAATTTCCAAGAGACGAAGAACAGAAACAAAAATGGATTTCAGCTACACCACCGGAAAATTTCAAACCCAGCCAGCAGTCACGAGTAAGTCTTAGCTTTTTTTAAATGAATAAAATAAAAAATGTATCCTAATATATTTCTGATAATTTGAAGTAAAATTATGTTTTGATACAAAACCTTTCATAATTCGAAGTAATATTATTTTATGAAACAAAACAATTTTTTTTGTTTAAACTTTTTCCAAATATCAAACGGTCGAAACTACTGAAACTTCTTAATATCTTCTTTTCAACTTATATTCGTAGTGCTCATCCATTTAGTAAATACGTAAAAAGCACTAAGAAAAACATGATTTGTGCACAGTTGGACCTGTTCGGCATAATACATTTTTTGTCAATTTTTAGGTTCATGCACTAAATATAATGTTCGTATTTATAAACTCATATGCAACAATGTGGGTAATACAAAAGATGTTTGTAATGTATAAGTAAATAGCACGGTATGGCATTAACATTAAAGATAGGCTGATACCAACGATACTAGATACTAATTATAAGCTGCCGATGCCATTGATTACAGTGATACCGATACCAATTTTGATGAGCACAATCATGATTCCCAACTTCCAATATTTGAAAATACTTTTTACTACTTAAATTTAAGTATTAAATTTTGTGAACCCTTTAACCAATTTGTATTGGGTGTCTACAGCATAGAAATGAAATAAAACACTAATTTTAATAATAAATAATAAAATAGACAATTTAACTGGACAAATACGTGACTTAACTATCGAGAAAAAGCTGTTACCAGACAATACAGCATTCATTACAAACTGAGTTCATTAATGTCAACCTTCGAAACTTCAGGCAATCTGATGCACACCGGGATTTTAGATCTGAGAAATACCTTATATAGCATCCACATGCATGTTTGTTAAAACCAACAGCCTAAAGATGACATTAAAAAGAACTTATTGAAACCAATTACATTCACTTGAAATTGAGAGAATTTTTTAAAATTTATATTAATATTTTCTCTTAGTATTCCTTCATCAGCCAAGCCATACTCAATCCCTTGGTTAAAATGACAACTGATATATTTGCAAAAATTTTTACCAATTATTACTTGCAGAGTCTTATTCAGACCTCTAACACACTAACCAAAACCTCAACCGACAGTTTCCAATAACAACTACGCTCATCAAAATCTAGTGTATTTACTTTCACTTTCAATTTACAATAATAACAGTGCCATAGAATGTGTGATTCGTTTTCATTGCCACCAACCTGCAAGTGCAGTAAACGCATAAGAAGAATATGGATACAAGTTGCTTTCTAGTTGTCGCCAACCTACAAATGCAGTAAAAACAGTAAAAATGTAAAAAGAAAATAAAACAAAAACTCTTGCGGTATGTAAAAAATACTATCAATAGCATCAGTTGTCGATAAACTGCGTTGTTTTGCATTCACGTTGTGTACGAAAACTAATTATGCATATAATCTTACACTAATGTACCAACACGAAATATGGTAAAATGTAAACAACGGGAACAAATCAATGAAACACAATTGTTCCAAATATATTTTGGGTTTCGGACAGAATATCTGATTGATGGATGCGGTAAATTAATGGTTTATGAGATGTAGCATAACAGGCTATTTCACACTGTGTTAAATAAATTAGTGCTACTAATCTGTGAATAATAATTGGCAAATAATGTTCAGATGCCACTGATGCTCATGGTATCTGCCGGTTAATCAGTATCTGTATCTGTATCGGCCTATCCCTAATTAAAATGTGTATTATAATAAAGCTGTATGTATGTATTACATTATGATAAATATGAAAAACCTAAATGCACTGTAGCAAAGTTGACATATCTCATCCATTATCATAGGTATTAAAGCAGAAGATTAAGTGTGTAATGTTTTGTGGTGAATAAAAGTGAAATTATAAAGAAGGCACCTAGCCAATTACGTAAGCAATGTTATAAATAAATGTAAAAAGTGAGAACATATAAGCATTAGTAACCAAAATGTAATATGTTGTTTTAACATCAGTGGTATGATAACTTTACTGCATAAACATACCCAATATTTTCTATAGGCTGTTCATGGTACAATGAGCACTATTGAGGCTTTAGTTTCTTTTTCCTTTCAGCTACTTTCTAACCTTCCACCACATATTTAAATAAATAGTGCAATGGAAGTAATAAACACAGTTGATATATTTCACCGGACTCAAATGTTAATGTCTAAGACTACAATAAAATTTATTTATTTACTATTATTCCAAATAAAAGGGCTTCGAAAAGTGCTCACTTTGTCGTGAATAGCCTATAAGATTATTTATTGCATGTCATCTTGTGACTCACTCAGTGTATGAGTAAGAAGTGTTTGTGTTCCCTTGTTACATTCTTATACACTAATGTTGTCGAAATTGTACTTGAATGAAACGTTTGACAACAGAGACGGTCGGACCAAATTCTGAGCTTAATGTATCATAGAATCCCTCAATAGAAAATAAATAATTTATAGACGCTGGCACAATAGACTGTGTCGTTGGGCTGTTGGTTTGTAATTAGCTAAGCTGTCACTACACCCATTTTGGAATTTTTTAGCATTTAAGAAAACAGCTTATTTTTGGTACTACACACCACCACCAACACCAGCAGCAGAGCTGTAATTGATTTACTGAAAACATTTTTGTCCGTATGGATTAGAGACAGTAATTTCGGATGCAATCAATGTTACACTCTCAAAAATTATATGAAAATTTACCATACCAAACTATACGCTTAGCAAGACAGTAGGAATGGTAGGTCTAATGTTTTCCCCTATACATTCATTGTAGCGTTCCTACATTTGCTCAGGAAACAATAAACGCGTAGGGAAGTTCCCAACTTTGTATAGTAGCGACACTAAACATATCTATAACTGCAGCTTGATGTGTGGTATAATTACCATACAGTTTATAGGTTAAAAACATCCATTACAGTTTAGGAAGTTTACCAGAAAATTCCTTACAGTGTATAACTAGTTTTCTGTTGTTTCGTTGTTCTGCATCCCCTAGAGGTTTTGAAGGACTTAACATACACTATAAATCTATTCTTGTGCTTATACAAAAATTGTGCCGCTCAGCTACCAAAATAATTGTTAGAATGACATTTAAAGTTTCCTTTGTAATAAAAACATTACAGAATGCACATTGTACTTTAAGAAGATAAGGTAAGCTTATTTGTTCTTAGGGTTTTTGTTACTTCTGCTAGAAAAATAAAATTAAGCTAGTCTGTTGATTCTGGCAAAATAAGCATGGTGAAAATCTTCAAATGTAAAGAAAATAAATGCTGATAACATTTAAATATTCTGAGATTTGGATTTACTTTTGAACATAATGAGCTAATATCTTAACCCATTTTAAATTCAAAAATGTTTTCATCTTGTGTGTTTTATAAATTATTACTTATTATGATTGTGCATAATTAATTGACGTATTAAAAAAAAACTATCTTTAAGCAGTAACTTGATGTTTTTAATTACTTTCCCATATAAAACACGAAGGGCAAGTGACTACGGTCTTACAAATATAATATTGTTGATCTATATTTTAATAATATTTATTTTAGCAAAACATATTCATTCAAGCCCAATAATTAAAACGCAAGGTATTTCTATCTACAGATACAAGTATTGTTGCGAACTCATAATTATTGTTGTTTTACTTTTACTGTAAGTTAATATGTTAGGTAAAGTCCAAGCAAATATTAAAATATTTGAGGTATATTGTTTTGAACACATTTTATTAAAGAATACTTATTCTAGTGTTAAAATAAATTTGTATTTACAATACATATTATTAACATATATTTTTAGTTAACCTTACATATGTACCACTATTAATACACACATATTGACTGAAAATTTATGGTGAGTATAGTTTGTGCAAATAAATTTTCAGAGTAAAATGTTATCAAATTTATTTTCATATTTACAAAATATCAATGCTATTCACATCTAATTTACGTTTTGCTTAGTTCCGTTATTCTGCACCCCTCTTTCATTGTCATTGTAATATTGTCTGCTGTCCAAATTGTTTAACAAATTTACAACATTGCATACAATCCACACAAAGCCACGCAGATGTATGCCACTCACTTATTACCCACACATGACGTCACAGCAGTGTGCGCGGGCCTTCTATCTAGTTGGTGTTGGCACAGCCCTGCGGCAACAGCATCCAGCCACCAGTTGACCTTGGGTAAGGCCGGAACAAGGTAACCCAGCACCGGCACCTACCACAGCCAACCGGGGGGAAGGAGGGGGGGAAGGAGGGGGGGAAGGCTCTCAGTGCAAGACCTGATTTCATACATAGCAGACAGCTTAGCTGTCCAAACCTGTGCAAAGGGCCAGTTAAGGTCAAGCACCTGATAATGCAAACTCCACCTCATTATGACTTGCATGGAACCCATATCTCTGCCTGACACCTAGTGAAACACTCGCTCGCATGTGATGCGCACCACCTTAACCCTGCCATCACACGACAATGTTTTAATAAATACCTCACATCTCTCCTTTTTGTTACCTTTAAATTTTATTTTTACTGAAATGAGCAACCTTTAACTATAGGGCTCAAATAATCATTCGGACTACATATATCTGAATAGTGATGCAAAGAATATTTTGACAATACAGTAGATCAAAAAACTTTTCAAGCAGTTAAAAAGTTTACGACATTACAAATTATGTATATGAAAACTGATTTCAAAAAGAATATCATGTTTGTGACAGAAAAATGAAGTACCTTAGTGCCTACAACTTCATGTAGGAGACCACCGTGAAGGTAACAAAACTGGCAGACATGATGATGCTCTAGGTGGGAGAAAAAATGACATACACCGTTAACTTTAACTCCTTGCCATTCGGCAGCATGCCTGTACACGAACAGTGTTCACAACACTGCTACAAATCCCAATACACTGACATCCTGGACTGTATACTGTGCCTACAGCATGAAGCAGTGCTCACTGAGTACAGTTATTTTACCGTTAATTAGGCATGCATGAGAAACATATTTAGTTTTTTTCTGTCAACTGCATATCTTTCTGCAATACGTAAAAAGTAACGTCACCAAAGACCAAATGATTAACACACAGATGTCAATCAAGTGAAACTGTAACACTTCTAAGAACATAAACGTGTTACTATTTTGTCAATTTTTACTGTATTGTATATAAATAAAAAGTAAACAAATAAAAATAAGTTTCAATGCCCAAAAATGTTAACATTACACTTGTATTAAAACAGTGAAACACAGAACTATTGTGAACATCACTGTAAAGACTGTCCATGTATATACAGCTGCAGGCATAGCGTTACTTGCAGGTTGATTTCAAAAAAGCTCAGCTAACACGCAGCTAGCTCTACAAAGAAAAGCAGAGTGCAGGCAGCTAGCAGGTTGCAACTGCCTTACATGTTTGCAAATGTAGCTGCTGCACACCAGGAGGGGTGATCGCCTGCACCTCGCCAACTCGCCAGTTGTCTGGCAGCTCCTCGATGCTCAGCACTGTAAGGTCAATAACGTTCACTAACCAATTATACACTACACACCTGCTGTGCCCTTTCAAACATTTTTTCCAAGACTCCCAGCACATTAATTTTCACCATTTTACTTAGCTTAACAAATTTCAATTTTTATGCCCAGTCTCAGCATTGTGGACAAGCAAGAGCAATTGTGATTTAATGTATATTTTAGTTGCATTATTAAAAAAGTTATTTAATTTAGGTATTCATGTATTTGAAGTCAATACAGAGTTTAACTTTGCTTTCCAGTGTAGCTTTTTATTCAGCAGTAAACTTTCAGTCCCTTATTAGTTGCACCAGATGTGCATTGCTGGAGCAGCCAACTTTCACAATGTTATCTACTGTCTCTTTACTTTGGTCAGTGTGGTCTACCAGTATGTCCGAGTGCAATGGATTCCAGATTCGGAGCTGGAGCCGGCCGACCGCCTTGTTGGAATTACCCTTTTTACCCTCAAAATTTCCTTTTTCTCCCTCAAAATAGACTAAACTTTCCTAAAAATCTCCCTTTTTCCTAAAAGAAATTCCCTTTTCCTTTAAAAAAATTCCCGTTTTTCCCTTAGCAAGAAAGGAGGATTCATGATCCCAGAGATTGAATCATGACTCCGAGTCAGGGCAAGCGGACCATTGAGGACCATCGGACATGGTCATGGTGGCCATCTTCGTTTTGTAGACATAGGGTATGCCAAATGGACACAAGGGATCCAGGATTGGAGTCAGACCCAGGGAGTCGCTATGTCCTATACCATGTAGTGTTAACAAGTGAAGTCAGTTTTTATCATGGAGTTAGACATTTTCCGGAGTAAAGGTCACATGATTGTTAGTAGCCCAAAACATTGCATCAGCTGATCTTTCACGTGTATTTAAATGAGTATTAAAATCAACATAAATTAACATACAACACTTTTTGACCTTAACGGTAATATATATAAAGCATGTGTGTGTTTGTCTCAGTTGACAAACTATACATTTCTCCTGAAAATATGTAAAGTTATGAATTATTTACATTTAAATGGAAGTGTTATATACAGCATTTTGGTTGATTGCTTCCCGTTCCCTATATACTTGCCTTGAAAATATGCCACGAAATAATGTTCTGATGACTATAGGAGTTTTTAAAAGTTATGATAAAACTTTAACCATACTAAAATAGAATATAATACGCTGTTGAAGTCTTCTGCGAGTGCGTTACAAGTGAAGCAGACATGCTGGAGAGAGACAACTTTTGTTTACATTGAATAGCCTTGCGAGTACTATATGAACTCACTAGTTCTGAATTTTCTCTAAATTTGTGTTATTGTTGTGTTGTGAAATGTGAATTCGGCATGTAAACACACCTTAAAACTACTATTTATTTTTTATTTATTTGGCAACGTTAATGAATGAAAATGTGTACAAGCTAGGCCATGTGAGTCCAGAGGTGCACATTGATGTGTTATCTGAGTAAGTTTGTAAATTAACAATTGCAGTGTCTTTAATTTTTGCGGAAGTATGGTTGCGATTATGTGAACAACTGATCCAAGCATGTTCCAAACATAATCTTTAGCTTTCCTCATGATAAAATTGCTGTTTGCAGGCATTAATAGTAAATCACCTTGTAAACCAATACAAGGCTACACCTTAAAAAAAAGTCACTCTTACAATGTTTTTCTCCCCAAGCCAGCAGAGTTGCAGTGACAAACAAGAAATCTGCTGTTTATCAACACAAGAATATAGAACCAAATCCGTTTTTATATTTTTAATAGCTAATGAATCTAGTCTTCCTGATTTGTATTTTCCATGGTTTCTCTAAACTCACTCCAGGCTATTTCTGGGGTGACTCATTAATAAAGGCAATGACCTATTCCTTCCGTGTATGCCTTTCATTGTGTTCTTGATGTACCATTCTCTAATGAACCTGCTGTCGACAAGATGTTAAGTTAAATAAATAAAGTTTACTTGTGTGTTTAGATGGTGATGTATTTAACGGTAGGCTGCAATCATTACATTAAATGACAAATGTTTACTTTAGGAAAACGATAAAATTTAGTTAAAAGAAAGCCAATCTTTTCCTGTAAGTACACCATCTGCAAAATTGAAAAACTTCACCTGATTTTCTTTAAACGCTATTTCACCCTTCTTAAGGGTTTTTAAAATTCGAATTTTGAGGGCAACTAATTGAACATAAGCTTATTTTAATTTCAATGATGAATCATCGGTATTTAGAATGAAAATTGTTCTGTATATACACTTTTGTAGCAGAGTTTATGTTGCAGAAAACTAGAATTACATACACAAACACACAAAAACAACAGGAATAGTTGTCAACAGGTACATGAACACACACAATTCTGCAAAACGAATCATTTAGTTGCAAGAAGATCACTGTGTTTGTCTGTTTTTGTTGTGTCCATCATTAGTTTTCTGTTTCTGTAATTTGCTGCTTACTAACTGAATTCCTTCTACAGAGTTCTCTGTGTTCTTCATGTAGGCCTACCTATTGGCAACTATTCTTGGTTGGTTTTGTGTGTCTGTATGTTCATATGTGAAATTCTAGTTTCCTGCGACATGAGCTCTGCTGCAAAGGCAAGTGTCCAACACAATTTTCCATTTAATATATAATATTCATATAGGTCTACATGAATTGAAATTTTAGCTCGAATCTGTTTACCAGAATCGCAGGTTCAGCTGAATAAACTGCTGCTAGCGACAATGCTTTTTCTTAGAGGGGTGTTTGTTTGTCAAGTTCCTGCAGCGTGGTTCTGAAATATTTAGACTGAATATTTTTTTATGATCAGAAGAGAATTTTACATCAAAACTAATAATTGCACGAGTTGGTAGGTAACAACAAAGAAATTTTGTCAGAAGTGTGTCTGTGGACCACTTTGGCAGTGGTTAGTACATGTGCGTTTGTTGACATCATTATGGTGCATGCACCTTTCACACACTGTAGTTCAACAATGTATCCTAATATAATTAAACTAACCTAAAACATTGGTAAATAAGTTTCCATACAGTTTAACCTACTCATTGAGTGGTTACTTTAATATCCCAAGTGTACTTATAGAAATAATAGTGTAGTTTTTTCTCCCAATGTGAAATTTTTTTGGCATGTTGGGCTAAATTAAAATTGTGGCTACTGACTGTATAAGCTCTTGGTACTAAATTGCACTTTAGGATAAAGACGAAACACAATTTTTGTAGATATAGGGAATAAAATTATCCAGATATATCTCCACCCCCACTCCACACCATTTTTTTCTTCTGAAAAGTTGCTAAAATACTTGATTATCCAAAGCAGGCAATGCAGTAAATTTTTTTTTCATTTCTGTGTTTTACTTATGTACCACAGGTAACATAACCCTGCCCAATATTGTAGATGTAAAAGACAAAACTGTACCCTACAACACGAAATTAATAAATATAAAACTGTATCAGAGCAGAGAACTAATGTAATGTAAAAAGTGGGAATAACTAAAATTGGATTTAAATTTATCTATTAGAAACCATTTTCTATGTTGACATTAAATATGTATAGAGAAGATGAAGTCATGTTGGAAACGAAACTCTTGAGTCATTGTCAGTGTTAGGATTTTAAAAATAAATGCCAGCAAATAATTATTTATTAGTGGCTCAAGAACGTGTAAACTTTGCCTTCCAGAAATTCAGTTAGGCTGCTGGTTGCTGTTTGGTTGCACTCATTAGTGATATGCAACCTGTAATACATTACATGACAACTTGTTATACTTTATTTAATCATGTATTCAAAAAGTAGTTTTCCACAAATCCTGATGTATTGAGCACTATATCTAAAACACATGTTTATTGTCGCCCATGACCAAATACTGGGCCACGTTATCACACTCACAAACTGAATTATTTTGGGGAAATTCTTTGATTATACAACTAACACAAGCCAATAATAAAAAATCATCCTCTTTATTCAACACGAAATGCTACAAAAGTAGCCTTTCTCGTAACGTCATTCTAATGTAAACACAATGTTTTTGGCTACAGCAAGATGGCTGCCAGAGCATCTATAGTAAAACCACCTATCTCTAGCGGCTTCACCTACGTCAAAACGTATCATCTCCTGTATACTCCTACCTCCATGGTCAGACCTAATCATCAGCCATCTTGGTTCTGTCAGCCATCTTGTCTGCCATATTAGGTGCATGTGATCTTTGACCCACGACCTTTAACCCTAAAAATAAAAAAAAAAAATTAAAAATTCAAAAAAAAAAAAAAAATTATTAAACTATTAAAAAATGATTTCAACATTAATTTAATCAAAAAAAAAAAAACTTAGTTTTCTGGAGATCACTCCTTACCCATACCCATTCTGCCATCTTAGTAGGTGCAATTGGCAGCCATCTTGGTAGGCAACTACCATCTTGGTAGAAGTCACAGCCGGCATCTTGGTAGGTGCCATCCGCCATGTTGATTTTATTTTTTTGTTTTTTGTTATTTTTTTTTAGAGTTTTTCTCTTGCCTTCATTCGCCTGCCATATGTTTTCATCACCTAGATGGCACTAGTGTATTATTTCACCCACGGGGCAGCCATATTTGTTTATGTTTTTATAAAGTATAGGTGGCACTGTTGGCCCCCTCTATATTGGTTCATATTTTCTAAACATAGGTGGTGTTAATTCCTCAACTAAGCCATCTATCAGCGTGTACCAAATGGTGACACTGACCATTCCTGCAAAGTACGTAAGCTGCATATATTTAATTTTATTCTTAAATGCAAATATTTCAATTTAAAATAATTTTATTCAAAAATAATTTTGATATAAAGCGGAGGGGTTTTTATAAAATAAATAAAACACAGTACTTTTTTAAATAAAATTTATTTAAACATAATAATATATACAGGTTCACCTTCTTCGGTGTTCACTGCTCAACGTACACCTCAGCAACACAGAATTTGAAGCAGGCAGGGAAACCCCGCCACATGACGTAAGCCCATCCGTTACATTGTTGCAGCACATTCTTGAACCTTGAAGCTGCAATGCTCGAAGACGAATAAACAGTTATAATATGCAAACAGTTATATTCTTAGCTGCGCTTACAGAAGTAATTTGACAATCTTGTCTCTGGAATTGTACGATACAAGCCGTCTAAAAGTATCACGCATAATGTGTACGTATTGGCAGGAATATTTCCACGTGTAGTGAATTCAATCCTACAGTCGATCATGTTGGAGGTAATATGTGTGTCCTGTTTACTCACATCGAATACACCATGAGTGGGGAGCCAAACTCTTGACAATAGCAGGGCTCAACATCGTGGATTGGGTACGCCCATAATATGCATCTTGGAATTCAGCATGTATCTGATATGCCAGCAGGTACTGTCCACTTTCAAAGTTCATGTTCATGCCAATGTACGGGTAGCTTTCGCTATTCAAAAATATTTTCACATTTTCTATTTAACATGTGTCGTACTGTGAACGGTTCACTCTTACATTGCGCTGTCTTTCAGTCTGTAGCCCAACGATGATGTACTGTACCTTGGTTTCTCAGAAGCAAAGCTGGACTACACCATCCAGTTGATTGTTTGTGGTCTTTGGCAAATCCTAATAGCATGGAAACTGCCTTCAGCATAAATGGGAACACTGTAGTCATCTTCGATTCCCCACCCTGTCATCTTGGTAGACAGCTCATTTGGTGTGAGTGAAAGGTAATTTTTTATAGTTGAGATTATGTCCATATCTCGCAACTGGTTCACCTTGACATCGTTGAGACAGTACATAATGTGATTGATCAGGTGAAGAATTCCATTGCTCGTTATTTTTTGTTGATGCCGGGTTGGACCCATCATTTTTTGTTACAGTCCCCTAATTCGCAGGAAAGACTGGCAAGGAAGAGAGCAGATATCTTGGTGTTGGACCGCTATCCAAATATCCGTTGGTAGTGTGTATGGCCAAATCAGGAAAGGCTGATACGCATGAAGTTCCACATTTGTTATGCTGTCTTGGAAAATGGATGGCTCCTCGATGTTTAGGTAATCTTCCATGATCATCGACCTCGAAGCAAAGACTGCAGAGAATAATCTATGTAGCACGTGTCAACTCCTTGCAGACCTGTGATGTACTGATTGCAAGTTTTGCATGACACTATCTTTTATTGCTTTTGGTATGCGTAAATCTTATCCCCATCTCCTCATATGCAGACGTAGAGTGATTTCTTTGTTTCAAAAGTTCACCAACTCTCTGTGCTGGTTGACGACTGTCATGGCCACCTCGTGTGCTTTCTTCGTGATGACTGGAACGTAAATGATGCTTTGCGGTGTTACGACCAGTTTAAAATCTGGAGGGACCATAGGCAAAAATTCGTTCAGCGTATTGCTCAGCCTGCCACTGAGGTATGTGCCCTCCCCCAAATTGCACTTTATTCATATCACATTGACTGGCAAGGTGTTTATGGGCTTTGAAAATACATGTGTTTTTGCAGCTTCATAGATGCATGGCTTGAACCCCAGCAACGGTCCGGTAGTATCTGGTTTTGTAAGTCGATAGCTTTGTTGCATCTGATTACACTCTTCAGAGTATTGGGATTGCCATGTAGTTTGAATTCTGTGTCGGGGGACAGCAAAACTTCAATGTATCTTGCAATGTCATCTATTTCATAAGAACCTATGGACAGCGACACCTCATTGGTAACATTACCAATTTTTACAAGGTACTGCTAGCAGTTTTTTCATTGATGTTTGGTATCGCATTGTAGGTTTGAAAATAGACAAGGCCTATGCTCCATTCCCCCTCAAGATCAAGTGGCGGAAAATGTACTGCACACAGCTTGGATCTACGACTCATCAAGGTAAGCGTTATCGACATGAATGATTGTTTCCTCATGTTGTATAGCCATTTTATACAATTACTTGTATGAGCAAACCAAGAAGCGAAGAAACAAATGTCCACAGTTTCCCGTGTTAGGCAGCTGCTCCATTTCATTGTTGTATGTAAGTTTGGAATATTTCAAATACTCGCGCAGTTCAGACAGAGAATGCAAATTCCCAAAACTATCGTAACAGTCTGCATGTGTACCCTTCTTTTATGTAAGCTACCCAGTGCGTACTGGGCCCAGCTGTCGTGTCCAGATTAATTATGGTGCATTCTTCTTGGGTTCAGTGGGCAAATCATCTCTCATAAACACTCCTCTAAAATTAGGTATTTTCAATTTACATTCAAACAGTTCCAAATCCATGTTGGTGAGTGCTCATTTCTGTAATGATTTCTTTATTGCCTCTTCCTGCTGCATCACATTTGCACACTTCTGCCTCCTACTGAGTATGGCTTTAGGTAGAGGCCTTGGGCATTTTTTTTTTACCCATGGTGATAGCTTCCATATTTGCATTGTGTTTTTGTGCCTCAGACAACTGTTTTCATTTGTTTGATGGTGTGTTGAAGGCTCGGAGGATACCACTTGTGGCTCCGATTAGGCCCCAGAGGGCCCCGGATGAAGGTAAAAGCAATGGAAAAAATTTAACGGTAGGCCTAGATGCTTTCCTTCATTTTGTCACTGCTTTTCATTTCACTTGCACTTTCTGCTTGCTTTCTGCACCCATACCCATCTTCATTATGGCCTTCATCATGTTGGAAACTCCCCACACTGCTATTTTTTCTCAGAATCCGGTGTCTGATGAGTTTTGTATTTTGTCGGCTTTCTATGCAAGTATCTTGTCCGCCTGATGTCTGGCTTAAAGATTTTTGTGCTGTAAATAGGCAATGTCGTGCTGCTTGCACGTCTTGTCCAGGGCATTTATGCCTGTCTCGTTGCAAGACAGCCATTTAGCTAGCTTGGTTCCTAGCTCACAGAACCAGTATCCAGGAATATGCAGTTCAAATGGTAAATTGTTGAACCGCATATCAACGATCCAGCTTCCAGCTACGGTCTTATCTTTTCGAGACATTGCGGTGAACTGAGCGAGAAAGTATTTATAAGTTCCTTTCATACATTTCTGTTACAGTATCATTCTAGACTTGGAAGAGTACATATGTAAAATGCCAATGATGCATATGTTGTGTCGCTTCTATGGTAATGCATTTATGGCTTTACCGAATTTACGATGACATGAAATAACAACCTGCAGAATGAAATATTCACGAACATCATTTCAGTGCGATTTCTGTCAGAGGCAGTTTTCTCGGAGTGAAATTTTGAAGAGATATTCTAAAACTTATAGCACGGGTTCTCTGCAACTACAATCGGCTCTGCAATCGTCTCTGTGCACTTCACAATTGGCACCGCACGCTCCGCAGGTTAGTGGAGGTAACATACATAGTATCAAGCAAGATGTTACTCTACACATATGCATTCATGCTGAAGATGAAGGTATTTCCCACGAATCGCAACATATAAACCTATTTCCAAATACAGTAAGGTGCATCACTATGGGACCATCAAATTGCGGGAAAACATGCGCCCTACTGAGTCTATTGGAAGAACAGAATGGTCTTTAGTTCGAGAAAGTGTACCTATATTCAAAATCATTCCAGCAACTGAAATATCAGCAATTGACATGAGTACTATACGCCGTGGAAAACATGGGTTATTTTCCCTGCAGTGATAATGAAGCCATAGTATCTCCGAGTGAAGCTCTTCTAAACTTGATGTTTGTCTTCAATAACATTGCCTGCAAAAAGAAAACTTGTATTTAGAATACTTTAGCACGGGATGGCACGCAAACATAGACTGCGTATACCTCGGCCAGACTTATTCCCGCATACCCAAATAGATGCTTCGTGATAATTCTAATGTATTGGTGCTGTTTCATATGGACAATATGAATTTGCAGCATGTTTACGACGATCACGTCAATACGGACATGACGCTATCATATTTCAAGAGTCCGTGTGGCTTATTCTGGAAAGAGAAAAACTAATTTTTGACAATGGTTAAAGTCTGACCCCTATATAATGGGAGGTACAGGTCTGGGTTTGATCAGTTAATCGCTGACCGTCGAGAATGAGTTACACGATAACAAAATTCAGGCAAAGTTGCCTATGTCTTCACAAAGACGATGATGGAGGTTGTCTCATACCAAGAAACAATGGAACTTGTGATGCTGATACAAAAATAATTCAAAATATTGACGAACCTGAACGATCTGAGGATGATGCTACTAAACATTTCGTCCTCAAAACTGGTAATGGCATCATCTCGGAACTGCACAGTATGTTGGCCGAAGAGCACACATTCTTTTGGAACTACTTGTCTGAGCTTGAGGCAAAGATGAAGCATATGAAGACTGAGATCGTATGCGATATGGTGGCCATGGACGAGCAGGTGACGAGTGTTCAAAGACAAATTATAGATACGATTGATTGTCGCATCTGCACAAAATAAAGAGAATTTGAAAAAACTTGGAAGGATATTTGACACAGATTTTTTACTTCCTCGATTTCCGACCATGCCACAAAAAACGATATTCAAAATTGGAGCAGGGACATATTTTACTGTCCTGTTCTCTCGTAGCTCTCAGTAAACACCAATAATCTAGCTCAGCATGAGTTGGAGACTTTGACTACATAATAATGAAAGTTTGTTGATACCAGGATTGCCAATAAATAAAAGAGAAAGTTAAATGTTTACTGGAGATTTATTGTTGTCTCAGCAAAACAAACTATTGACACTCACAGTTGATGAACAAAAAAAAAAAGACAGAATGGCAGCCTTCGTAAAACAAAACTTCTCACTTCTAGAGTTACGAAGACGAGAGAGAATCGTTACTTTTCTCTCCCAGCGCCCTATTGACTCCTCGCTCCGACAGAAAATAAATTTAATAGATATTTGAACTGAAATGTCCAAAATACAAAAGCAGGTTAAAGTCACGGGAGCTGGTCAGTGCGAGTAACGTCATCACTTGTTGCAGGCTGTCCGACTGACAGCTGACAAACGATCATGCTGAGATGAACTGTTGTGATGTGCTCACTGCTCGTTGACTGTTGTGATACCCAAGAAAGGTCGGGCTTCCCTATATAGTGGTCGAAAGTTTTCTCATTGAAAACATATTGTTTTCGAGCAGTCAGTCATGTCAACTAAAAGTGACCTCTGTTATTTTCCTCTTTCACCATGTCGTACCTTGCAGTGGCAATATTTTTAGTTTACTAACCCAGTGAAAAGGAAAAGATGCGCTACTGTCCTATGAGTCTGTTGTTGATGTCTGCAACTACTGCAATGGGGAAAGAAAAATAATAAATTTGGAAAAACGAAAACATATGAAACACAAACAAGTTGTCATTGCCACGACCTCTCAAATATTACATGAACTACTATCCTTGACTGAAATACAGACTATTTAAATACTTCCCGAATATTGATATATCTCTAGCTGTAATGCTACAACTTGTCTTGATGCACACAGGGAGAGCGATGGAGCACCTCTAGCCATGAAGACCGAAAACAACGATACTGCTGAGCCTTTGAAAAAGCTAAAGCATGATGATGTACAGACAGATTAGGTTGATGGATTTGATGCGGATTTGCCACACGAGAAAAAAGTACGGAAGAGAGCTTCAAACCCAAAGCTTTGGTTCGCCGGTACCTATGACTGTACACATCTCATAATAATGATACGAAATATAGTGTATACAGGCATAATAATAAATGGTTCCTCGGTGCTGATGAAATACAGTTTCTACCAGGTGGGATCATCCGAGTTGGTGATTACAAGACATGTGGTACCCCAGGCTTAAAGAACTTCTATTTCGCATAGAGCCCTGCTGGAATACAAGACTTTGCTCGAACTCACGCACACGCTTTACCAAGACAGATGTTTATAAGGACGAAGACCACGAAAATCGACATTCTCACAGACCTCTTGAGCGGCCTAGCACTGAAAAGCGGTGAAGCTCTGAAGAAGATAGATGAAGACAAGAATACTGAATGTGTATTCTGGAACAACCCAAATGAACTGGTGGATAGGCTGCAGCTACTGCTCAATTCGCAAAAGGCTGGAAATTACCGCCAAACCAACGAGATAGTTTCAGTCATTGAATAACTTAAGGAGGGAGGCTTCATACGATAAGTTGATTGGGTATCGTCCACGAACTGCATGCAACTGTGATGCAACTACCACTGTAATAATGTTCCCATCCTTGGTGGTTTCTACGTAGAGGAGATCCCGCCTACAAAATTTCCAGGCATGTATTTGGTAGAGAAGGTGCTGCAAATACGTAACGGAAGGGTGTATGTCAAGTGGTGGGGTTTCCCTGCCCGCTTTAATTCCTGGGTCGCTGAGGCGGACATCGAACGGTGAACACCAAAGAAGATTATTTTATTATGTGTACAACAAATTATATTTAAAAAAAATGCAGATTTTTATTTATTTTATAAATAACCATTCACTTTATATAGTAATTATTTTAATAAAAATTATTTTTAATAAACATACTTGCATTTAAGAATAAATTTAAAAAAATTAATAATGGCAGTTTACATACTTTACAGGAATGGTCAAAGTCACCATTCGGAAAAGGCAGATAGCAGGCGGCATATTCAATAAATTAATGCCACCTATGTGTAGAACATACAAAACAATATGGAGGGTGCTGACAGCACCACCTATACTTTATAAAAATACACAATTATAGCTGCCTCCTGTTGGGTGAATTAATACAATAGCACCACCTAGATGATGAAAACATATAAAATCCAATATAGCAGTCAAATGAAGGCAAGATATAAACTCTAAAACAAAAGACTAACAAAAAACCAACATGGTGGACTGCACCTACCAAGATGGCGGCTGTGATGTCTACCAAAATGGTGGTCACCTACCAAGATGGTGGTCGCTTACCAAGATGGCCACCAGTTGCAACTACCAATATGGCGGAATGGGTATACATGAGGAGTGGCCTAAGGAAATTTTATTTTTTTAAAAATAAATTATGATAATTTTGATAATTTGTTAACATTATTTTTTATAATTTTTTGGATTTTTTTGTACTTTTGAGGTCAAAGGTGATAGGTC
The DNA here is from genome assembly GCA_029891345.1 of Dryococelus australis. Lineage (NCBI taxonomy): Eukaryota > Metazoa > Arthropoda > Insecta > Phasmatodea > Phasmatidae > Dryococelus > Dryococelus australis. Next base: position 183,157,175 of record CM056993.1, on the reverse strand, counting down.
AAATTTCACCTTACCCAATATGGCAGACAGGACCAAGATGGCTGATGGTTAGATCTGACTTTGAACCTGGATCCCTTGTTTAATTTGGCATATGCCTATGCCTATAAAACCAATAAGGCCACCATAACCATGTCCGCTGGTCCTCACCGGTCTGCTTGCCCTGAAACGGGGTCATGAATCCTTCTCTCTTGGGTCATAAATCCTTCTCTTCTGCCGTGGAAAAATGGGAAATTTTTAAGGGAAAAGGGTAAATTTTTTAGGGAAAAGGGTAAATTTTTAGGGAAAAAGGTAAAGTTTTAGAGATTTTTAATAGATTTTGAGGGAAAAAGGGAAATTTTGAGAGGAAAAAGGGAAATTCCAACATGGTGATTTGTTGGCTCCAGGTCCGAATCTGGAATCCATTGCGCCCGGACATACATTCCCCTTCTACTTCCATCATTCCCTAAGTTCATGATTCCAATTAATTTTCTCTCTGTAATACATTATACTTGTTCTCTTCTGCATGTTATCTAACAGCCCGATGCAGTTTCGTAGTGCCTACACATTAGAGTACCGATCCTCACCTAAACTGTTGTTCATTGGTCTGCATTATTATGCATACTTTACGAGTTTTCTCAAGGACTTTTGTTGCTACTTTCATGACGTGACGTATTCTGCAAATGCTTCAGTTTTTGGAATAATATATAATCAGGAACTTAAGTTTCTTTATTAACTTTAGTTATTTTTAAGATTTCAAGTGAATCTACAGCATCCACATTTCGTCTTTAAGCCTCCACTCTGAGTACAGTATAATACATTTTACTACATGTATTTAGTTAATTTTATAATAGTGTTGCAATAACTAATTATCATGTTCCATTATGTCTTTTTAGAGAGGAATTTTATATCACTGTTACATTAGCTTCACTTTTCCGGTTCTACTTGCAATTATACTGAGCAACTTCAATTAATTCTTGAGTTTCTACTTGATAAGGATCTCCAGTTTCCAGACTCTCATCATTTGGGGATACCTCGTGGCAATTTGCAGCAAAGTGGAATGCAAAGTTTGTGTTTGAGACTGCTTGTCATGACCATAATTTATAATTTATTTTCTGTAACTATTTAAAGAACTGTTTTCAGAGCCTAAAATATTTAATTATTTTTTTAACACATAACATATTTTCATTGCATTTAAAGTAAAATTTTTAGCAATTTTTTAATGAGTGCTTTGTCATATGGCCTTTATTTGGTTTGTGGAATGAATTAATTTTGTTTCATATAGCGTTAGTCTTTATACAGTAGAACCTCACTGATATGACCCTGCATGCTTTTTGGGAAATAAGGTCATTAGTAAAGGATGGTCGCAATGAAAACTTATGGCATAGAAAACTTGGGCCCTCAAGTGTGCGTTGTATGAAAAAAATTGAAAATATTTCAATTCGGTTGGAGTTATATAGAATTAAGTTACATTAAATTACAAATAGTTGTACTGTACACACACAAGCAAAATGAACAAAAACACCTATTTTTTTTACATCTGATACAACTTGTGGAAAGCGACACCTTGAAATTATTCACACAGATGCTGAGGATCCAGTAAGTCCACCAACATGGGATGAATACGAATACTACACTTCTTTTTTCTATTAATTTACACACTTTTGTACAGTGATGTTACTTAAAAATTAAAGTGAACAGAGGCTTTACAGCAATACGTGCAACATATTACAAACAAATGGGAGAAAAGAGTGTATAAAATTCTTTGTGATATTGGGAAGAAAAAAAGAAAAAAAAACACCACATATTGCTATATTGTAGAGGGGGAGGGGAGGCTGGGATTGGCTGGAAATATAATAATTCATCACTGTAATCATTAATTCAATTCAATAACTTCTGCACACTAGGCGACTGACCTATCGGCAAATACAAATGGTTCTACGAGAACCTGCAAACACGTGGTTACTTCAGTCGACAAAACATCAACTACTCTCAAATATACACAACCTTTAAACCTCAAAACAACAGCTAGACACATCTTTATCATCGTAGCATCCACAAAGGATAAATAAAACAGCTACAATAACTTACAAGTAACAAATAAACATCGCAGCTTGAACAAGAATGTACGTCTATAATTATGTCGGCCAAATTTTTAAGTAACAGGAAAGATTGCGGGGGGGGGGGGGGGGGGGGCAGTTCCACCATCAGGACTATTAAGTGGGCCATCCTGAAATGCCCTTAACTAGCATACATGTACTCAGACTGACTGCTGTAGCTCAGAATAGCTATCACACTCACTTCATTAGGGAGAGATGAAAATAAATGTCGGGAATTTTGGGCAGATGAAACTGACGTCAGATAAGACAATATACATAAGAGTAGATTAACTAAATAAACTTCCATCATAAATTCAAAGTTGTTTGAAACTGATTAAGTGTGAATAAAAGTTGAATAATGAATTAGCTCAACAATTCAATTCCATATTTACCAGGACAAAGGGAACTTCTAAAACTCTACAAGTAAAAGAAGATCATTGTCAAGTTATAAATTTTACAAAAATCGTTATTTTCTAAAAAATAAAAAGGAAGTTAAAATGAATTAACATCATAAAAAGAAGAAGAAAAGAAATGTCTTTTAAGTTGTTTACAAAAATTCTAAAGTTATGACTTCAGAAGATAGCATTACAATAAAAATTTATAAATAAGTTTAACATTTCTTTATAAAAATAAATTAGTTTCTACTTTCTCACAAATTTTTCAACCACAAAACAACTCAATAATTAAAACGCAGTCTTCAGAATTTGATATAAATTTTAACTGCAAATTCTACGCTTGACTTTAAATATGTGAATTTAATCTTTTAACGACTGATCACAACTGTTTTCTACTAACATAAAGCTCTTATCACTTATACTGTTTTACATTTTAAAGTTTGTGACTATCAGTTCACAAATTAAATGACGGGAGGAAGACGTCTGTTGACTCAAATAAAAAGTCTCAACAGTTTCACTCACATTATCGACAATAAAGGCCCTGACCTACTGACCTAACAGAGCTAAACATACGTCGGCCAACCTTAGGTGCCACATAATAAAAAAAAAAAAAAACATAAAAATTCCTCCTCACTGAAGTTACAATAAATTTCCAAGAGACTTCTAAACTTTTAACTCCTGAAACAAACAATTTTAAAAACTTTAAGTCTTCTAGTGGAGCCCCTACAAAAACTACAACAACAAAATCAAGAGTACTTATCTTTTTAAGGGCGTACATGTTGTATGGCCAACCCCAGGCTCCTTCTGCCTGCCTTCACTATGACGACAACAACGACTCACCGTCTGCCTGGCTTCAACTCAACTCCCTCACCCATCTCTATGATGACTCTTAAAAATGTGACCTCTCAACAACTTGCTTCCATTAACAACGCAGTGCCTGGCCTCATGTGACGTCATCGCTCTCATCACCCTGACACTGAGCAGCAGGAATATTCTGCGCACACGTACGGTGGTTCGCAAACATATTATCAGCACCATCTTCCTTACCCTGTCCCCTTAGCGCCCTGTTTTGTCTGCTGTCCGCAGCATGAAACCGGGACAGTTTCATGCTTCCTCTGACATCACCCAAAAACTCACAGCTGTCAACGTCGAAACGTCACCATCAGTATAACTCCCGGAACATCTGCAATCAACACAGGGCGACACAAAACAGATTGCGTTAACAATGACTGCAACTTTACTGATGCAGCAGTGAAGGAAAATATGCACAACTGCAGCCGGTACCACGGAAAATGCTGAGACTGATCTCAGCTTATGGCAAGTTTGAAAAACAGGTCCAGCACCGACTCTAAAATTTTCCACAGCTAAATTAAGGAGTATTCCCAGGAAGACAACGTGAACGATCTAATATCCTAGCATAAAAAAAAGTACTTAAAACCATCCAAACAGAATAAATTATAAGACCTTAACCCCTCACACAATAAATATTATTATTAATAATAATAATAATAATAACAAAGGACTTCCATGAAAAATTAAAGGCCTCTGTACAAAAAGAAAAATTTTAAACAGGCACTACAAGTTAAAATCCAAACAAAAACATGACTACTATGTTGAGGTCAACAAGGTCCTAAGTAAACGAACACTAAAACAAAAGTGAAACAACTTTCCAAAATTATAACCAAAACCCGAATTAAAAATAAAACTATTAAATCATTACTAAAACACCACAAAAAAAATTACTCACATTAGAAAAAAAAAAAGAGGGATAAACCTAACCACAACAGCATAACTTAAAGCCCTAAAACCCAACAAAAAATAATAAAATAACCTAATGCTAATAACAAAAAAAAGAGATTACCAGAGAAATTAAGGGTTTCCAAACAAAAAAATGATCTCGTATAAATCACTTTGTAACAATATTAAAAATGAGTTAATAAAATTAAGTAAACAGAACAGAAAAATCTATGTAATTCCACCTTGTAATTATTAACGGGACCTCGAGATCTGGGATGTCATTCTACTGCCTAGCTGGAATTATTCTCACCAAATATCTGAAGGGTAGATTGCTGTCTGCCTGGAGCTCCTCCAGACCCTAGACTCTGGTAGCCTTCTGCTTCGTGCCACTCTGGCACTGACGTCAACAGTTCAATTACTTGCTGCCGTCTAGGGGGGTGGGAATACGATGCTCTGACCATTTACAGCCTGACAGCAGTGGGTCAGCCAGGTTTGTTGAATAAACAGGAGACTCGTAAAGGAATCTATAGTGCAGACAACCTTAAGTGGTGTGTGTGGCCCCCTAGCGCACGTCACAACCTTATACTCCTCGAATAATACAGCAGAATGCTTCAATTGTACATTAATAAATCAAGTTTGTGCACTGTCAAACAATTCAAAACTCTTTAGATATGTGGGGTGAAACTCATCTTATTGCAACATATTTGCACAGTAGAAGTCCTCCAACTGCCAATAACAGAACCTCTGCAGAAAAATGGTACAATGATATCCCTAATCTATCAAAATTTAAAACTTTTGGGTGTAAAGCCAATGTAAAAAATCTGCAGCATCTAAAACACATGAAAAAGGAAGCAGTGAGTACTTATTTGTAGGATATGCTACAAACGGTTATTGTCTATGGGATGAAGATAAAAGGAAGATTATAATTTAAAGAGATGTAAATTTTTTCCAAGTATAACTATCATGAAAATACTCTAAATTCTTCTAACTCTACTGTTATGATTATGCATAAATCAACTGATCTAGAAAATAGTCAAATGTAAAGAAAATCAATTAATAAATTGATTAAAAAAAAGGATACGAACAAGAACTTGTCTGGTAGAAACTGTTGAAGATATAACTGCATGGTAATGTGATGAAGGAACTACTAGCATCTAAAGCCTGACTACCTGCCTGTGTGATGTCTCAATGCTCGAATGTGAATGGTTATCTGCAATCATGGGGTAACTTGGTGATTGGCTGGTCTGTGTCTGCACAATATATTAATGGTGCAGTACATTTAGTTCAAAGTCAATATGACACCATAGGGCTTGCACACTTATATATTATAAGCAGTAGGAAGGTAAGCTGAGAGGTTTAGTTTGACAGCAGTTGAGTGGAAGGTGGATCGTCTCAACTAACTTCTGCCTCTTCACATAGATTTTTTCTCTAGTTTTTTTTTTAGGTCATTTAAGGTCATGGGGTCGAGGTAATCTGCATCTAACATGGTGGTGGTAGTCTGTAATGTATTATGCTTGTTGACTGTTCTGTATTATTTATAAAGTTTTTTATTTTTAAGGTCATAGGGTCAAGGACAAGGTAGTCTGATTCTGATATGGTGGCAGTAGTCTGTAATGTATTATGCTTACTTACTTTTGTGCATTTTTCTCAAGTTTTGGTTTTCAAGGCAATTCAAGGTCATGGGGTCAATGTCATAGTCATTGGCTTTCAACATGGCAGATGGGTGATGACTACCAATATTGTGGTTGCCTACTAAGATGGTTGCCTCCAGTAATGTATAAACAAATGGCAAATGAAAAACACATATGGCATCCTAGAAGTAACATATAAACAAAGATGGCTGCCTCCAGTAGCATGTAAACAAATAACGAACAAAAAAATCAATATGGCGGAATGAGTATAGGTGAGGGAGTTAGTCGTCTGCTGAGCATTGCGCTGGGGGGACCTTTGGAAATGTAAATTTAAAAAAATGTAATAATTTTTTCATAATTGTTAATAATTTACAATAGTAAATTTTTTGGTTTTTTTTGTAAATATTTTGCAATTTTTTGAGATTTTTATTTTTTTTTTATTTTTGCATTTTAAACGTCAAAGGTCATTGTTGGGGTCAAAGGTCATCTGCACACAATATGGATGCAAGATGGCTGATGCTTAGGTTTGAGTCCTATCCTCTATGCCTATAAAACCAATATGGCCACCAAGGTCTTGTTTTTGCATGAGGGGGGCTTCTACCATTTGGGGGGGGGGGGGATGAGTCATTTCTAAGGAGACTTTTAATAATTTATTTTTTCAGAATTGTTTTAGAATTTTTGTAAGGTTTCTTAGTGTTTTGAGGTCAAAAGTCATTGAGGTCAAGGTCACATGGGTCAGGTCAACGACATCCAAGATGGCGGTCAGGTGACGTTATAACATGGCGGCTCTCCCAATCCGAATCCGATCCCCTTATATCGTCAAGCCCTCAAATCCTACTACTGACAAATCATGTTTTGTGAATAGTTCCTTTATGGTTGATGACTTAGAGAACAAATGGATTTAGTTAAGTGACAGAAAATGTATAAAATGTAAAGACAGTGGTCACCTAAGTAAAGGAAAGTGTCACAACATTGTGCCTTTAGCAAAACCATTTTTACCAATCTCAACACACAAATTGGTTCCTTATATATCAATGAACTTGTCGACACAGGTTCTGCTCGTAGACTCATGTCAGGATCTGTTTTTTTTTTTTTTTTTTCATTTAAAGGAAATAAATTTCATTAAGGGTACCGGGCCAATAAGTTTACACTGCTACAGCTTCAGGTCAGCAATTGCAAATACAACTAGCAACTTTCGTGAAAATCAAAATTGATTTGTTTACATGGGTTTTTCCATTTCTTGTATGTGATGATATGGCAACAGATCTAATTTTGGGAGCAGATTTCATAACTACGACTAATTGATCTGAAAGCAAGATGTATCACATTTAGATTTAATCACAAGGTGATAGTTAAATTTTCCAGTTCACAATCACAACACAGTGAAGAAGTAAAAGTATTAAAAGTCACAAGTAATCAAAATTCTAATGATCTGAATCATCTTGATAGTGCATAACCACCAGCAATTAGGAATCTATGTGTAGATTTTCCAGATGTTCTGACCCCAGTGCTAGGATGCACAAATTTGATTGAATACGAGATTAAACTCCTGGACAATAAACCTGAGAAATGTCATCCCCAAGTTTTGGTACCACCAAAAATGAAAATAATTCTAGAGAAAATTCAGGATCTTTTGGACAGTAAAGTCATTGAACACTTCAAATGATCTTTCAGTTCACCTGCGTTCAAAGTACCTAAATGTAGTGATCATCATTTGGTAACTGATTAACATTGTTTGAACAAACAAATTTACATTGAAAATGTTCCACTTTCAAATTTGAATTTTACTTTCCATTGGTTTAGTATTGCCAAGTATTTTAGTGTTTTTGACATAAATTCAGTTTATCATCAAATCCCAATTACTAACAATTGAAAAGGGAACCTGTACCCATACACTGTCGTGCCATTTGGCTTTGCTGCAGGAACGCAGGTTCTAACTCGTCTACTCGATCTAGGCAGTATCAAATTCAAGTTTGTGTACAACTGCCTAGACGATTTGGTCGTGTACTAAAACAGTTTTGAGGAATATGTAGCTCATCTCAGAGGAAGTTCTTGACAGATTTGCTTAATGCAGGTCATACTGCCAACTTAAATAATGTGAAATTCACAGATCAAAAAATTTATTTTCTTGGCCATGTAGTTTCTGAAAAAGGAGTCTGAATTGACCCAGACCAAACCAAGGCTTTGAGAGATTTTCCTCCTCCAAAAGATGCAAAAGGTGTTTCCCGATTTATCGGCAGGGTCAACTTCTACTCCAAACCGATTCCAAAATTTGCCAAACATGCAGTTCCTCCAAACGTATTAAGGAGAAAGGGAGCCAAATTTGTATGGGCTAAAGAGCAACAGGATGCTTTTGATTTTTTGTAAAAAGCAATAGCCAACCCTCCAGTTCTTCGAACGGCTGATTCTTCAAAATCATTCATTCTTCAAACCGACACTTCCAGCACAGCACTTGGTGAAGTGTTACCACAGGAAATTGATGGGCAAAGACAACTCATCTCTTTCACTTCATGAACCCTCACTCATCAGGAAAGGAAGTTGTCAGCTTATGAACTACAATGTTTAGCAGTTGTTTCCAGAACTGAAAAATTTAGACAATTTTTAGAACACTAGGAATTTTTATTGGAAAAAGATAACCAAGCTCTTTCAGAGTTACTTGCACATCGAAAGCAACTCAGAAAATTAGGTGATTGGATAGTCAAAATTTAAGTTCAAAATCCAACATATTCGCGGAACCCAGAACATGGTTGCTGATGTGTTGTCACGCATGTTTAAAAATTATCCAAAGGAAACCTCTTCAGAATCTGAACCTAATTGTTGCAGCGCACAGCTGACCAATTTCCCTTTCGCATTTCAGGATATTGAAACTCTTCAAAATTCCAATCCTTTCATTAGCATATTTGCGACATTATGAATCAAATTCAAAAAGGTACCAAACCTAAGCAATATATGGTATCTAAAGGGGTTTTGCATTGAAAACCTTGTTTCACCGATGATCATAAAATTATCTTACTTCGAAAGCTTTGTGATACGGTTTTTCAATATTTTCATTCATCCCCATTGGTAGCTCATTTGAGTACTTACAAAATCATTAATGCTATTGGGCATATTTTTGTTTGGAAAGGTATATATTAGGACTTTTCAGAAAGTGAAAATTAGTAAGCTTTGTGTTTTGAGCAAACCTGTACAAGATATTAAACTTAGTTTACTTTCATCTAACATTGCGAAGCGACCTTTACAGAAGTTTTTCATTGATTCTGTCGGCATTTATCAAATTTGTTTGGCTCATTCAACTATGAAAAGCAACTTTAGAGAGAACAATCTTTGCACTAAAAAAATTTATTTTCAAAATTTCTGGAATTTTATCAGTTATTGTATGAAACAATGGTCCACAGTTTAAGACTAAGGTTTTCAAAAATATGTGTTTAACTCATGGTATCCAACATATTACCACCACCACGCCTCACTAACCACAGCCATCACATGTGGAGCACTTCAACAGTAATCCCCATTCAGCACTTATTGCTTTTCATGCTGACAGCCAGGATAGGTAGGACCAAAACCTTTAATGGTTACAAATGGCATTTAATTATGCTCACCATGAGGGACATAAAACAACCCCTTTTGAACTCATGTTCACCTACAAACCAAACACTACTATTTCCAATCTTTGGTCACTAGCTGATCTTTTACCTGATGATCCAAAGGACATCAAGGAGATCTGGAAAAAAGCTTGTGAGAATTAAAAGTTGTCACATGGCAAATCAAAAAAGAAGATACAATAAGGATCATAGATAGAACCCCTTTAAAATAAGTGATTTCGTGTTGTGCTGAGCACACACATTGAGTAAAGCCATCAACAAGAGACTGGCTAAATTCGCCTACAGGTGGAAAGGCTCTTACCAAATTCAAAGGTTTCTCACACCAGTTACGGTTGCAGTTTGCGACCCAGTTAACAGGAAACTCGAGGGTTGAGTCCACATATCCAAGTTAAGGAAATCTTCACCTAACCTAAAACAGGTTAGTCAGCCTGAACAATTGTGCATGGTCACTTAGGTGGTCATGTGGACTTAACATCTACCTGGCTAGTTACTCTCATTGTGACATGCATCTCTTACATCTGCAGCTCACTAAGGTACCCACACTTACAAAGCTAATAAACCTACTTAAGCTAAACTAATTTATGTAAAACAAAACTAAGCAAATCAATGCTTGTTTAAGGAGCAAAGCTCTTTATCAAAAACCCAGGTGCTATTTCATACTTAATTATTACATAAGTTTAACCTTAAGAGTGCACTCATCCTTATTTTCACTCTCATCATGTTTGTTAGGCTTTATGGGTACCCAATTTAATTTAAGATTGCATGGTGTGTACACACATTGATTTCAAATGATTATCATCAGTCTAATGTCTTGTACACTATGTATTTTCAAAATCCTTTTATACTTATTTACTAAAAAGTTTTTACAGTCTAACATGTACTTCAACATTACCAGTAAATTGAGTTACTGATCTTGTTTTTAACAACAAATATGGAAAGAAACCCCCTAGCATCTCCTTTTAGGAGGGAGGTGGCGGGGTGTATCATTTTTAATAAAAATTATAATAATTTTCTTCATTTTTCATGTTTAATGTTGAACAAATTCATTATATTGGTTTAATTTCAATTGGGGATATTATTTTATTTCATATAGATATTGGTGGATCATGGTTTATGTTGAGCAACATGTCTACAGTTGTGTATTAAAGCATTCTGCTGATGGTATGTGTTGGAAATAGCTGGGCCGGATGTTGTTATCAACCGAAGTTGAAATGTGCCATGCTGGGTCTCTGCGCTCTGCTGTGGCCGGATGTGGCCTGGTAATATGGGCCAAATGTATCTCGGCAGCGCCTAACATTAAGAGGCGCTGCCGTGGAACTGGCATTCCCATGTTAAATGTGACACAATTTTATTATAAACTTTCAGCAGTGGGAGCGTAAGGTTATGGGTCTTTTTTTCTCTTTGTATTTGTGCCAATGTAGTTCGGGTAAGGGTTTCGGTTAGTATATAAGTAGGTTTCTGGTACAGTTTTATTCACTTAGCTCCGTGTCATAAGAGAAAACACATCATAACGTTGCGGAGGCGTTCGCAGCCAGGTTATTACCCTAGAAAGGTATACTGTAGTATTTTCTCATTTTCAAAGGATGTTGATAAAGAAGACAGGTCTTGAACTGTTAAAATTGTTGATCTAGAAGAAAGTTATATTTTGTTGTCTTTTTTGTATCGTTTTAGTCTTCAAGGAATTACTACTAAGGCAGGTAGTGGTTTGTTGGAAATGTGTTTCTTCTGAAAGCCGCAGCATGAAAAGGATCCTGCTCCTATGGAAATTAGTGATATCGATACTCGCAATATAATACGTTGGAAGACTTTGTAAAAAATGTTATGAAACCAGAAATCATGTTGGTATTGATAAAATTAATGTTATGTGTCATGTTGGCAATAGTCATTCTAACTGTTTATGTAAATACCCGAGAGTCTGTTTTTGTTCTGTAAGTCAGTCTAAGATGGAAGTAGTAAATGATCAAATGTATGTCTGGAATCCAGGAGTTGATATTTGCCTTGCATTATCATATTTATGCTAAAATCTTAATAGTTTATGGGCCTAGGAGTTTTTAAGTCGTTAGCGTGAAAAATGGTGCGGGATTTTATAAAATTGTAGCAGCCGGTAAAGTTAAAGTATTTCTTTATGTGTCTCAAAAATCCGAGAGCATGGCAGCCAGCGTTACAACAACACCTTACCCACAATTAACAGATACCAATTTTCAAAATTGGAAATATAGGATTATGTGTCACCTGGACGAAAAAGGAGTAAAGTGGATTGTTGAAAAAGAAGAAAAGAGAGCTGCAAATAGAAGAGCAAAGAACATTACAATTAACTGTGTTAGTGATAGCCATATTAACTATGTTCAGGACTGTGAAACGGCCCGAGGTATGCTAACGGCACTCAGCAACGTCTTTGAGAGAAAAAGTACCATCTCAAAGCTGCTGGTAATGAAAAAGTTGTTAAGTCTAAATTGTACGACTTCACTTCAGGATCATTTTAACAAGTTTGATAGTTTGGTTAGGGTCTTGGAGGCAATGGGCTGAAAGCTAGAGCAAGACGACATAGTGTACCATTTGTTACTAACAATTCCAGATAAATATGAAAAAGTAATCACGGTTCTGGAAACAATGGCCACTGATTTTACTTTGGAATTTGTAAAATCCTGACTACTTGATGCAGAATTGAAATTAAACCACATGCATGCAAGCGAGGTGAATAAAAGTTTGTTTAGTGCAAGGTTTAATAATAAAGTTCGTAAGTGCTTTGAGCGTGGCAAAACAGGACATTTTATTAAAGAATGCCCCAGATGGACTAAAGGTGGCAATTAAAATTTTGATGGAAATTCAAGCAGCACTCGTCGCCGGAGAAGAGGAGGTTATGAAAGGTGGCTGAGTCGTGGACGTGGTAACCGAGGTGGCAGTGCAGGCAGAGGCAACTATTTGTGCTATGATAATGGTGTGGGCCCAAGTAAAGAGATTTTATTTGTAGCAACAGTTGAAGAGACTGTGTTGTTTACTAAGGAAAAGGATGATGTTCAGTTTGTTTTAGACTCTGGCTGTACAGATCATTTGGATGGAGTGCATTTGAAGAAATATATGTCTGAGGTTAAAGATCTTCAACAGCGCATAAAAACCAAAGTTGGAAATGGAGAGGAGCTGTTGGCTACACAGAAGGGAACACTCAGAATGTATAAGGGGCGACCTAGTAATTAATCTGGAAGTTCTTATTGTCCCAAACTTAATGTTGAACTTCATGTGTATAACAAAAATTGTAAAGTCTGGAAAGAAAGTGATTTTTCAGGAAAATGCTGCTGAAATTGTTGACGATAGCTGTCTGAAAATATTGTGTGATTTATCAGGAAAACTTTACATAGTTGTTTTCTCACTGAGTAAAGTGGAAGCGTGTAATCTAACAGAAGTAGAAGACCTATGGCACCGGAGGCTTGGCCATCTGAATCGCAAAAGTTTGAAGATGATGGGTTTGCCTACGTCAGAAAAAGTGTGTGATTCATATCGCCACGGAAAAACCGAGAGACAGCCATTTCCAACAGTCAGTGCATCAAGGTCTCGAAAAATTGGAGAACTACTACATACAGATGTGGGTGGACCAGTGAACCCCCCTACAATCAATGGTGAGAAGAATTATTAAACTATTATTGATGATTATGCACACTTTGTTGTTGCGTATTTACTTAGAAACAAATTGGAAGCAGCAGAAAATTTGAAGAATTACATCAACGAGTAGAATTCTCAGTTTGGAGTAAATTCAGTCTGTCATGTATGGTGTGACAATGGAGGTGAGTTTACATCTGTAGTATGGCTGACTAGAGTAATGTGTTGCGTTTTTGAACATGTGTGTTGTTATCAATAGTCAGTGTCATGACAGCTCGTCTGGAGACTGGCCAAGTACAGATGTAGTGATGCGGAATAAATATAACAACTGGTGACAAGGATTGGATTTTTAGCTCGGGAAGCGATAATTAAAAATGAGAGATAATCAAGTGTATAGGGTAGCAGGACGAAGTGGCATAGTTTTTTTTTTGTTGTGCTGGAGTTGAGGATGCATGTTAGCCAGGAGGGCCATATTATATAAGCAAGATGATGTTATTCAAGATAGAAGAATTTAACGGTGAGGAAGGGGATTCTGAGAGCTACGTGGAGAGGCTAGAACATTATATCAAAGCCAACAAGGTCAAAGAAGAGGAAAAGTGTAGTTTGTTTTTAACATTGTTAGGCCCCAAAACGTACACGGTGTTAAAGAACTTGTGCATACCTGATAAGCCGGGAACAAAATCGTATACAGAGCTGGTGAAGGTAATGACGACGCATTACATGCCCAAGAAAATTGTGATTGCTGAGTGCATACAATTGTTGTGTAGGAAGCAAGGTGTATGTGAGAGCATTTCAGAGTATGCAGTAACTCTACACAAGATGTCAATGGCCTGTGAGTACGCTCAAATTCTGGACGAGGCTTTGTAGGACACATTGTTGAGCGGATTAGGAAATGAGGACATCGTGCAGAAGCTGAGAGTGGAAGATAAGTTGACCTTCAAGTCGGCACTGGAAAAAGCACTGATAATGGAAGCAGCCTTGCAACATTCCAAAGAAATGAGACCGGGGATGGTGGCACAAGGTAGAGGACTCTGACCGCGATGCGGAGGAAGCATATACTGTCATGCCAAGGAATGGTGGGGGTACAGGGCAGCGAGGAGGGTCAATTTCTAGGCCAAAGGTCCGTCTAAGAGGAAATAGAAATTGTTACCGGTGTAATAGTGCAAATCATTTGGCAGCACAATGTCCCTTTGCCAACTATATTTGCAATGCCTGTAAAAAAAGGGGGGCACATTAAAAGAGCATGTAGGGCTCAAGAAGCACATTGCGTGAAGTAGGCAAATTTAGTAGAGCTGGACTTTCTCAATATTGATTTTAACGAAGTAACAGGTCAGGCCAATAGTTTTACAGTAGATGTGCTATTAAACTGTCAGCATGAGCGAATGATAATAGACACTGGGGCGGTGGTTTCTATGCGTTCAGACAGCACCTACCAGGCAAAATTACAACCGTGTAAGTTGAAGACGACAGAGTTGGCCTTGCGTACATACTCAGGACAACCATTACAAAAATAGGAGAGTGCCAAGTTCCGGTGGAATACCACGGTCAGTAAATGACGCTGCCCATGGTGGTAGTGGATAGCATGGTTAAATCATTACCCATGCTGTTGGGAAGAAATTGGTTGACCTGAGGTTGGACTGGAAAAACATTATGGGATGAAATGAATGAAGGAGGGGACCACATATCCAGGTGCTGGATAGTAAAAGCTTTTCATCCGAGCAAAAAGCAATCATCAGTGATTTCTTGTTGGAGTACAGGTCATTGTTTACACCAAGGATAGGAATTATTTCGGGAGCTGAAGTTTATGTACTCAAAGAGGGAGCCATTCCGGTGTTTTGCAAAGCTAGGACAGTACCATTCGCAATGAAAGCAGTGGTGGAAGCCGAGATTGACAAGTGTATACAATCAGGGGCAATATACCCAGTGAGTAAGTCACAGTGGGCCACCCCAGTTGTGTGTTTCAGGAAAAAGGACGAAGGGGTTAGGTTGTAGGTGACCTGCCAAAACCAAGCTGATATTTTTTGTGAAATATCTGGAGGAAAGGTTTTCTCGGTCATTGACATGCATTCAGTTTATACCCAGCTGTCAGTCAACAAGTAAAGCCAGCCCCTACTGATGATTAACACACACAAAGAATTATTTTGTTATACACAGTTGCCTTTTGGGTTTTGTAGTGATCCATGCATCTTTCAGAAAACAATAGAGCAGGTTCTGAAAGGTATAAATGGAGTGTATGCTTATCTGGACTATATTTTGGTGGTAGGTTCTAGTCTGGAAGAGGGTCCTTACAAGCTGGCTGAGGTATTTAAGAGACTGAAGGTATATGGAATCTGTGTATGGAAGGATAAATGTAAATTGCTCTGTAAAAGTGTTGTTTACTTAGGACATAAACTGTCAAATGAGGGCATAAGCCACGCAAGAGAAGGTAAAAGTGATTCAGGAGGCCCCGGCCCCAAGAGATGTTTCGGAATTGTTCATATTTGGGCTTATTGAAATTCTATGGCAAGTTCTTGTCTAACCTAGCCAACTTATTGCATCCGTTGTATGTGCTGTTGCAAAAAGACCATCCTTGGGGCAATGGACATCTGACTGCATGAAGGCTTTAGAGAAGAGTAAGACGTTAATACAGAGCCCAGTACTAGTGCCGTATGAGCCAACGGTACCAAGTGTGGTTACAGCATATGCAAGTGCATACGGAGTCAAAGCTGTGCTGGCTCAGACCTTTGGGAGACGAGCGCCCTATAGCTTTTGCCTCCAAAACCTTGTCAAAAGCACAGGCAGGATACAGTCAAATGGACAGAGAGGCCCTGAGTTTGGTGTCTGCGGTGAAGAAGTTTCACACCTATTTGTATGGCCACAAGCTTGTACTGGTAACAGACCATCAAGCCTTAACGGCATTGTTTGGTACTAAAATGGGGGTACCAGTAATGGTGGCTGTCAGAATACAGTGTTGGGCATTGATGTTGGGAGACTACCAGTATGAAATGAAATATAAGCAGGGTGCAGAGATTAGGCATGCAGATGGATTGTCTCGTTTGCCATCACCAAAGGTGCAGGAAGAAATTGGTGAGCCATGGCTGGGGGAGACTGTTTTTTTCTTTGCACCATTTGAAGACGTCCCGTTAGATGCCACGGATATTGCAGAAGCTACTCAGCGGGATGCTGTGAAGTCAAAGTTGTCTGATCTTATTCTGCAGGGGTGGCCCAAAACAGTGGCACCAGAGCTGCAGCCTTATGCCGTCAGAAAGTTAGAACTGTCCATGGAGCAGAATTGTGTGCTATGGGGGAACAGAGTCGTAATTCCAAAGGTGTTTCATGAAAGAGTTGTCAAGTTGTTACAAGATGAGTACCCTGGAATTACCAGGATGAAAATGTTGGCTCGCAGTTATGTGTGGTGGCCTGGAATGGACAGCCAGATTGAGGAGGTGCAGCAATGTGGTGTGTGTCAGTTAAGCCAAAATGCTGCCCCTCCGGTACCACTACACCCTTGGAGCTGGCTGAGGAGAAAATGGCAGAGGGTGCTCCTGGATTTTTCAGAGAGGCATAAACATAAGTTACTAATCATTATTGATGCCTTTTCAAAGTAGCTGGAAGTAATTCCAATGTCAACTACAGCGAGTCATACGGTGGAAAAGTTACAAACACTGTTTGCAGCATTTGGGTTACCAGAGGTAGTGGTAATGGACAATGGACCACCTTTACAGTCCAAGGAGTTTAGTGGCTTTTTGTATTCCAATGGTGTGAAACATGTCAAGTCTCCCCGTATCACCCACAATTGAATGGTGCGGTGGAACAGCAGCTACAGACCATCAAATTAGCACCTAAACGACAGCTGCAAGACGACCAGCAAATGCAGCGGCAACGCACAGTGCAGCATAGACTGGATGTGTTTTTATTTGTATACCGGAACACTCCACATTCCATAACCAAGAAATCCCCAGCAGAAGTGTTTCTACAGAGGCACCCTCAAACCCACTTGGCACTGCTAAAACCGTCGTTCTCAAGGGAGATGGCAGAAAAGCAAGAGCACATGAAGCGCCGATTGGACAGAAAGCGAGGCTCACTTAGGGTGTTTCAAGAAAGTGATACGGTTCTGGTAAAAACCGTGAAGGGGGAAGAAGATGCCAGGTGGGTTCAAGAGGTGATTAGAAGAAGGGTGAGTGCTGTTACATATCAAGTAAAGGTGGGTGACAGGGTCAAGTTAGTGCACGTGGATCATTTGAAGCCATGGGCCAGAACAGGTGAACAGGCAGAGGAGAGGGGAGAAGGCAGCACGACACGAGAGGAAAACTGAGATCTTCACAGGGAGCCGGGGAATCCAACTTCCAAGAAAAAGAATGAAGAGAGAGCCACCAGACTGCAGTGGGATAGCCAGCAGATCGAGGAGGAAGCAGGGAGTTCAGGGAGCAGCACAGCAGACTGGAAGAGAAGTGAGAGTGATAAAGAGGATGAAGAGTTCAGAGGATGATTTCCTGTGGCAATGCCAGTGAGTGCTCCATAGCACAGATGCTCAAATCTACTAGTTAAAGTACCAAATAAGCTAAATTTATAAGTGTTAAATTCTGAAATGGAAAGGGGAGTATAGTATGACTGACTAGAGTAGCGTGTTGTTTTTTTGGACTCATGTGCTGTTGTCAATAGTCAGTGTCATGGCGGCTCATCTGGAGACTGACCAAGTACAGATGTAGTGATACGAAATAAATATAACAACATCCAGTGAGTTGAAATATTTTTGTGCAAGTAGAGGGATCACGGAAGAGTACACAGCCCCAGATTATTCTCAGAACAATGGGGTAGGTGAGAGGATGAACAAGACTTTGCTGAACAAAGTCAGAAGCATTTTTGTTAATACAAATTTACCTAAAGTTCTGTGGGATGAAGCGATTAGAACAATTGCTTACCAGACTAACCGGTCTACAACAACAGTGCTGAACGGAGGGATCCCAGCTAGTGTTTATCATGGTAAGGTTGATCTGTCCAAGTTGAAGATTTTTGGAGCTAAGGCTTTGACTGTGAAACTGCCTCAGAAGAGTAAACTGGAAGCAAGGGTAAAACCCATGAGGATGGTGGGTTATAGCCCGAATGGATTCAGGCTGTGGGATCCAGTTACGAATTGAGTAGAAGTTTCACGTGATGTTACTTTTGACGAGACAGATGTGGTTTTTCGCGAAGAAAAAGACCCTGTTGAACCAAAATTCAAAATGACAGTGGAAGAATCAAGTGAGCAAGAAAATTACCCACACCTTAATGAAAGCGACCTAAATGAAAGAGAAGTTTTTCGAGGATTTGACAATGGTCCAAGTAGGGTAAGTAATGTACCAGAAAGACCAAGAAGGATCCTATCTCTTCCAGGTAGATATGATGATTCTGAGTTGTACAGTCTTACTGTTTAATTTTTGGGGACCCGAACACATTCGATGAAGCTGTTAAAGCAGGTGATGGCTGGCAAGAAGCAGTGAGATGTGAACTTGAAGCTCTCAACAAATTCCACACATGGGGACCAGCTGAACTACCAGAAGGAGACAAACCTATTGATACAAAATGGATATTTCACACAAAACAAAATGGATTGAAAAAGGCAAGACTAGTGGCTCGGGAACTTCATGAAGATTGCAAGTATGATGTGTATTCTGCAGTAGCAAAAACGACAATGATCAGGACGATGATATAATTTGCCTTACAAAGCACCTCGAACTCAGGCAACTTGATATTCCCACTGCCTTCCTGAATGGTGAGTAGACTCAAAAAACCAAAAGGAGTTTATTGTGGCTCAGAAGTAATGAAACTGAACAGAGCATTGTATGGTCTTAAAGGTGCTCCAAGATGTTGGAATCAGAGGTTTCACAAGTTTGCTACCGAGTCAGAATTGGAAAGTTCCGCAAAGTATGCTTGTTTGTACCGCAAGAAGAACTTACATTTAATCCTTTTTGTGGATGACAAAACTTTCTTTTCGGAACAGAAAAGGAAATAGAGAAATTTGTTGTCTCTCTACAAGCAGAATTCAATGCAAAAAATTTGGGACAGTTAAATTCATTTCTGGATATGGATATTGTGAAGGGTGACAACAAGATCACAATCACTAAAGGGAAACTGATAGAAAATGTCCTTCGGAAATTTAATATAGATAAATGTAAGGTGATGCAGACTCCTAAGGCACATGATGTAGTTCCAGACTCTTCAGGGGAGATTGTGAATGTACCTTTCAGGCAGCTTGTTGGGTGCATAATGTATTTGTGTATTGGTTAGTAAGTCTGACATCATGTTCGCTACTTCATACCTAAGTAGATTCCTTGATTGACCAACAAATAGTTTGTGGAATACAGCAAAACGAATCCTACGGTACCAGAGTCTCACTAAAAATCATGGAATAGTCTTCAAGCAGCATCAGCAGGAGAACTTGGTTTCTTATACAGATGCTGATTGGGCAGGAGATAAAGAAGATCAGAAGAGTACCAGTGGTTTAGCAGTATTCTACGCAGGAAACCTCGTCTCGTGGCAGTCTTTGAAGCAGCAGACTGTTGCGTTGTCGACAGCCAAAGCACAGTACGTTGCAGCAGCTCAGACAACCTGCGAAGTTTTGCACCTTCATGGCTTGCTGCAGTGTATATCTGCTAGTGATAGTGTACCAGTGTTGTTCTGTGATAGTCAAAGTGCTATACACATAATGAACAATCATGAAAACTCAAACGGTCAAAACACATTGACATTAGAGTCAATTTTCTTAAAAATGTTGTTGAAAAGAATCAGCTTGTTGTTAAATACATATAAAGTCTGAAGAAAATATTGCAGACATTTTTACAAAGGCATTGTCTTTACAAAAATTCAAATGTTCAGGGACATGATGTCTGTTTTATCTGTAAATTGATGTTTGTTTATTTGTTGATGTTTGTTTTATATGTAATTGACAAATTACTTTACCATTGTTTGTGTGTGTAAGCAATTTAAAGTCATTTGCTTAAAACTAGATAACTTTAAATTGAAGGGAGATGTAAAGAATGTTATGAAACCAGAAATCATGTTGGTAATGCTAAAAGGAATTTTATCTGTGTAATGTAGGCAATAGTGATTTTAACAGTTTATGTAAATAAACGAGAATCTGTTTTGTTCTGAGAGTCAGTCTAAGATGGAAGAAGTAAACAATCAAATGTGTGTCTGGAATCTAGGAGTTATTTGCCTTGCATTATCATATTTATGCTAAAATCTTAATAGACTTTTCCAATTCATGAAAGGAAGATGGACAGTACTGCTGTTATTAGTGTGTTTGGTAGCACTTCGCTGTATTCGCATACGAAGATGAAGTTTGAGATTGGCGATCAGATTTCATTGTATCAAAAATTGGTACGTACAACTGGAAACATGCATATTCATGGACATCTTGAGTTGTTTTACACTCCTTCATGTAGAGAGAATTTTATTCTGTGTTATATGCCAAGCCTGTGCGGCTGTTGTATTTTTTATGTGCCGGCAGGAAAAAATGTCAGGTTGACACCATGGTGGCAGCATGTAATTAGGTCAGCAGTGAGACAATAAAACAGGTGAGCGGGCTGGCCAATCAGGAGTTATAATGGGACAACGGACAAAACAACATGCGCAGACCCCAGTGTCAGCGGGCAGTCACGTAACAAGCACTTCAGGTAGTGGAGGGGGTTAGTCACTTAGCAGCTCGCAGCACTGCAGGATCAGTCCGGTGCAATTGTTGGGCGGCCCGAGGTACACTGTACAACTTACTCCATGGCATCTACGTCATGTATTAAGTCTGGTACACCACTGCGGGGCATGGGTATAGAGGCCATGGGGGAACATGCATTTCCAAACCCCCACTGGAATTAGGATGAACCCCATGGAATCCCGAATCATACTTATACCAAAATTCCTTATTTAGTGTAAATTTTGGACCATCTCTTAAAATAACAGTTCCATTCAGCTTACTCTTTTACTTCACTATCTGTCATATTTTAAGGTATGCACTCGGGGTGTGGCAAGTATCACAAGACATTGTCGGGTATGTGTATACTATGGAAAGTTGAAAACCTTTTTTTCATCTATCAACAGGATTATAAAAAAGGTAGTAGTGATACAACCATACACCACATAGGTTTATTATTTTATTTTCACTTAATAATTATCAATAATATAAGGGCATTCCAAACTGTGACAGAACAATATATTCAAAACATTACACACATTGGAAAGATTATTTTAATGTCCAAAGTAGTTATAAACTGCTCATTCACACTGCTGTATCTCACAATATGCGAGCTGCAAACATGGGAAGCTATGGCAGAATCATACATTCGACTTTGCTACAGAGGCGCGTCCAATATAATTAGAGGCTCACAGCTTAAATTCATTAAGTTCTTCGATCACGACAAAGCCAATGTGGGCTAGTTCAGAGGAATAAGCATAGAGGTGATAACATTTAACTTACGCCAGTCAGCATGTATAGGTTTAATGGAAATAAACAGTGGTATAATGTTAATATTTCATAATCAATAACATTATATTTTGTCCAAACAGATAAATTTAATACACCTGAAATAAAAGCTCAGTCAATGAGGCCTTCACTTTCTAATGATCATAGGTATAGAAACAGAGCTGCTATGGTAAGAAGAAATATCTTTCAAAGATGACCCCTTACTATATAAATTTCCTTTTTAACACCATTACTTCAGAGACAAGTATAGGAGATTGTAAACAATGTTGCAGCACAATTCAATGAACATAATGTTTTTTTTTATTTATGTACGTCGTTGAAACAACAAGTGCTGCAACAGGAAATTTATAATCAAATGTCAGACAAATTTGATAGAAGGTAAACAGCAAAACCAGTCTGACTTTTCAATAGCTAATTGTAAGAGAACAGCACAAGAAATTAATTGAAGTAAGACATATTTACATGTGGTGTTGTGAGGAGAAAAATACAAAAGTTTTACAAGGTGATGAAAACGTTCCAAGTTTTACAGTGCATGTTAATATTTGTCTATTATTTGTTGTGGCAGAATTTTTATGAGTGGGGTGAATATTTTTGTTTAGAATTAGGTATTTTTCTTCAGGGTTTTCCTATTTTAGTGGGTTCATAAGTCATAGAGTACTACCTCGACACTTTTGCTTTTGTTAGTTTCCCCATAGACTGGGTTTGAACAGTTCACTGGTTAGTAACATAGACTTGCCGGTGCCTATACATTTTTATGCTCGTCTGAAAGATGTTGATGTGCAGATTTGTGGCCCAAACAGCGACTCAAGACATTGACGTTCAACGTCACTTCTTCTGTCTTCTATGACCACTGTCCACTGTAAGTCCAGGAAAAATAGTTTCAAATATGCTGGCTAAATTTGAAAAAATTAACTTGTTTTAAAATCTGTGTAGGCCTCGTATGCAATTGCGAGTTTGCGGATCAAGAAGATAGAACGATTTGAGATAGAATCATCCAAGGATGCGAAGACCAAGGACTACCAGAAACACTTCTATGGTTAGAAGACACTTCCTTGGATGCAGTTGCTCAGCGCTGTCGCCTTGTAGAATTAAGTATTCTACAAGCTCAGCAGATCAACACAGCTTCAGCATCTGATTCTGTGTATCAATCCACGTCAGTGGATTCCCTTCACAGAAAACCACAGCAGCAGTGTCCAAAAGTAAATAAATCAACCTAACATATGCAAGGTAAGGAAAAGGTGGAGCAACATAATGAGGAAACATTCAAGTGTACAAAGTGTAATTATGCCCATAAGAGGCATCAGTGCCTTGCATGGGGTAAAAAATGCAATAAATGTGGGTGATTAAATAATTTTGCTGTGTCCTGCAAAGTACGGCAGGTTAGGTCCTTGCAATGAAATTCAGAAAGTGATGCTGACTGTTTTGAGATTAACAGTCTAAAAATAGTAGGGGTTGATTCCATTTATGTGAATGACAAAATTACACGACAAAACTGTAATAGTAAACAACTGAATGGAAAGACTGTGTCAAAATAAAGGATAAAGATTTAGATGTGAAAATTGATACAGGTTCTGAGGTGAATGTCTTGCCTATAAATATGTTCAAAAGGATAGACAGACAGTTTAAAGTGAGAAATACAAGAGTAATAATTGAGTCTTATGGAGATACTAAGATAAAGCCCATGGGTGTAGTCAATCTCCATTGTGTTGCACAAAATAATGAATCTTACTTAGATTTCTATTTAGTGGACTTTCAATCAACCCCACTCTTAGGATTGACAGGCAGTTCATAACTAGGGTTAGTAAAAGGTATGCATTTTGTATCAACCAGTCAGAGTGTTAAAGATGAATTTGTTAAAACAAATAGTGATGTTTTTTGTGGGTTGGAATTTTTTCCCAAAGAGCAGTCTATTTGTCTTGCCTCAAATGTTTCTAGATTTCAACATTCCCCTCGGAGAGTGGCAAAGTCACGACTAAGTAGCTAGAACAATTGCAGAAGGCTGGGGTTATAGTCAAAGTAAGTGATCCAGATCCGGACAGTTGCATCAGTAACATAGTCATTGTTGTCAATCCTAATGGCATAGTCAGAATATGCGTAAGATCTTACAGAACTGAATCTGGTGATTTTTGAATAAATGTTGTAGCATTGCAGATAGATATATACAATTAGTATATTCTGGAAGTATTTAAATTGTGTATATTTGAGTCAAGGATAGTATTTCATGTAGAATTTGAAAGGTCAGCGCAATGACAACTTGATGTATTCATTATATTTTCGTTTTTCCAAATTTCTTATTTTTCTTTCCTCATTTCATCAGTAGTAACAGACGTCAACAACAGACGTCATAGGACGATAGCGCATCTTTTCCTTTTCACTGGGTTAGTAAACTAAAAATATTGCCACCGCAAGGCACAACATGGTGAAACGAGGAAAATAACAGAGGTCACCTTTACCTGACGTGACCGACTGCTCGAAAACAATATGTTTTCAATGGGGAAACTTTCTACCAATATATATGGAAGCATGACCTTTCTTGGGTATCACAACAGTTCGTCACAGTGCGATCGTTTGTCAGCTGTCAGTCGAACAGCCTGCAATGTGTGATCACGTGACTCACACCGACCAGCGCCCTTCTTTTGTATTTCGGACATTTAAATTTTCCGTCGGTGCAAGGAGTCAATAGGGTGCCGGGAGAGAAAAGTAAAGATTCTCTATCATTTTCGTAACTCTTGAAAAGAGATAAGTTTTGTTTTATGAAGGCTACCATTATGTCTTGTTTTTTTTTGTCTGTTTGTCAGCTGCGAGTGTCAATAGTTTTTTTTGCAGAGACGACAATACATCTCCAGTAAACATTTAACTTCTTCTTTTATTTATTCGCAATCCTGGTATCCACAAACTTTCATTATTATGTAGTCAAAGTCTCAAACTCACGCTCAGCTAGTCCGTTGGTGTTTACTGAGAACTACCACGAGAGAATAGGACAGTAACCTATTACATCATCTCATTAGAAAGCTACAGGACATTCAAGACCAACTTAATAAAAAGAAGTACTATTCTGTATTTGATTTTAAAGAAAGGTTTTCTCGGTTAAAACTCACTCAGGAGTCGCAGAAGTTTGTTATGTTTTCCACACCAATTGACATTTTTCAGTACACGAGAATGCCATATGGTTTGGCGCCTGCTCCAGAGGAGTTTCAGTAGGAAGTTGATACCACCTTTGATCAGATCATTAACTGTGTTGCATACACAGATGATTTAATTTGTTTTGGTGACACAGAAGAAGAACATGACAAAGCAGTCAAGTCAGTGATAGAAACAGCTAGAAAAATAGGGGTAAAATTCAACCCTGGTAAGGTACAGTATAAATAAAGTGAGGTGAAGTGAAGTACATGGGGCATGTTTTCTCTGAAAAAGGAATGGAGATAACCCAGATAGAGTCAGGGCTTTGTTAGAAATTAGGCCAACAAAAATGCCAGAGAACTACAGCGTATTCTGAGCATGTTAAATTATGCGAGACCATTTCTTAAAGACATGTCTGATGTGGAATGGCTATTACAGGAATTAAGAAAAGCAGACACTGCATGGCGAAGGCTACCTTGCCATGATGAGGCTTTATGAAAGCTTAAAAGCATGGTAGTTCAGGCACCATGCTTAAGAAGTTTTGATCCCTCACTGCCCATCACACTACAGTGTGATGCATCACAGCCAGGATTATGGGCATGCTTGTTGCAGGAAGGGCAACCCATAGCCTTTCAATCCTGTAAAATGACTTGCTGTGAGTGCAATTGGGCCCAAATTGAAAAAGAAATGCTAGCAATTGTGTTTGGAGTAACTAAATTTCAAAATTTCATGAGTGGATGTATGGGTACCATATAAAAGTTCTTACAGACCACAAGCCATTAGTAACTTTCAAGACAAAACCAGCCGGCAAGATAGGATCAACATGCTTGAAAAGACTCTGGTTAAAACTGTTACCATATGACTTGCCAGTAACTTATTTACCAGGGAGGGACATGCACATTGGGGATCTGTTGTCAAGGTCATATTTAAATGATGAAGTAGCCGATGACCCAAGCATGTTACAAATGGAGCAATCTGTGTCCAAACATTTAGCCATCACACGCGATAGGCGAGAACAGTTTGTACAAGAAACTGACATAGATCCTGAATTAAGTTTACTCAAAAACTATGGTCTTGTTGGTTGGCCGGAACATAAAAAGCAGGTAGACAAGAGAGTTTTTCAGTACTGGCCAATTAGGAATGAAATTTTTGTGGAGGAGAATTTGGTCATCTTCCAGGACCGAGTGATAGTACCAAGTGCTTTGCAACAGGAAATGCTAGGTCTGGTTCATGAAGGGCATAGTGCTGTTGATAGATGTCTGGCCAGAGCAGGCAGTATAATATATTAGCCAGGGTGGGCTCAGGATGTGAGAAAAGTAATCAAACAGTGCAGGGTGTTTAAAAAGTATGCACCTAAGAACAAAAGACATAAGTACTAATCACGTGAAATTCCCAGGCTGCCGTTTGAATGGGTAGTGGTCGACATTCTGGAATATGGGGGTAAAAGCTATCTAGTACTTATTAATGCTTATTCAAAATGGGTAGACATTACTCCCATGAGGGGTAAAACAACACAGGATGTCATAGAAGCCTGCAAAACCGTATTTGCAGTTCACGGGGACCCTCAGATAATAGTATCCGATAATGTACCATTCAATTCAATTTAATTTTTTCAATTTGCTCGTGGGAAGTTTCAATGCCAGTTCAACAGCCTAAAGTATGCACAAAGCGATGGACTAGTGGAAAAAACCATTCACATAGCCAAGCAGCTCCTACGTAAGTGCAGTGATGCCAACACTGATTACAGGGAGGCCTTAAGGCAATATAGAAACACACCAGTTCCAGGGTTAGGAGTTTCACAATCCCAATTATTGAACAGTCGGTTGGTGCGTACACACCTATCAACAACTGTAATGACTCTTAAACCCAAAGTTTAGAAAGGTGTTTATGAGTGGTTATGTGATAGAATAAAACACAATAGTGGTACAACTGAAGGGCAGGCACAAAGAAGGTGGCATTTGATAAGGGTCAGAACATTGCTGAGAGGACTAGTAAGGATAAGTACTGGGAAACAGGGAAAATTGTAGGCAGACATAAAGCACCTCTGCCGTATTGGGGCTCGAATCACAAAGGGAATGTCGTATGGAGAACCACCACTGACTTAATACCGTCACTGAATGAATATAACCCAAAACTTGACTATAGTGACTTGGAGAAGTGCAACACAAGACTGTTACCAGATCAAAATCAGAGAGGTAATGCGAACAATATAGGCTTGTCAATCCATCTATCCAAAAATGAGAATAATACTATTGATCCTGAATGTATGCAGATGTCTACTGATGTAATTTCAGATGGTTTTAAAGGATTTGATCATTCGTGTACTAGTAGTAATAATAATAGTATTGTTAACATAGCTGCAGGTTGTTATACTGATAGTAAACGCCAACATAAAAAGAAATCTGTATTTTCTGATTGTATTTAGAGCAGCTTACCTAGGAAACCGGTTGAGTTTATAAATCCAATTTTGAGTATTCTGATTACTGTAATAGTGGTTTGTAATGTAAGATAATGTAAATAGGTTTGGCCCTGTATATTTGTTTGGTAATGTAATGACGTAACGATGAAGTGACATAATTTTAATTTTTTTTCCAATTCTGGGTATGCCTTCAAAATGACAAAGGCAAAGATAATGTACATATGTTTGGACCTGTATATTTGTTTGTTAAAGTAATGACTATGAAGTGACTAAATATAGATTTTTTTTCACAATGCTATGCCTTCAAAATGTAAATAAGTTAGAGGATGCAGGTTGGCAGCAGTGAGAACTGAGGAGCCAGACAGGAAGGATATAGACTGTCTTTGATGTAAACTAATGTGTTAACCAGTTAAGACAAATAAAGAGATTTATACTAAACAACAGATGGGCCAACTTGTCAAAAAGATGAATTAACAAACTTCAAAAAAACCATTTGAAATAAACCATTGACGCCGTCGGGTGAGACACAAAACGAACGATGACACAAATACTTACTGGTAACTTTAACGCCAGTGGTTCTCCTAATCACCGCACTATTGAGACTCAGGGTTCTCAGGGATGTTGTGGGTTCTGTGTGTCCGTCTCAACCGTGCGTACTTACAAATACATAGGTAATACTAAACTTTTAATAAACATCAATCAAATAAACAATTGATAAAACATATGTGGCTAGGACACTGTCACTACTGAATAAAAGAATTGATATCACTGTAGACTTGTTTTTATTGATATTGTTCATACACATCAACTTGCCAATGAAATGATTATCTCGGTCATGACAAGCCATTTCTGCTTGGGTGCTCCCAGCCCATAATTAATTTAGCGCACGCCTAAATGGATGATCTCACCAAGGTGTGTGAAAGCACAGCCTTCACAAGGGAAGAGGGCCGACAGCCGCTAGGGTGGACTGACAGTTTTTCCCTGAAGACAGGACACGGTGAATTACAAATGAAAACCCTTAATACACAATATCATATATGATTACTCAGCATTACTAACGCAAACTCGTCAGGGCTCGCCCTCCAGCACGTGGTTAGTGTGGTGACGGGCCTATATACATAGCTGGCTAGGATGGGAATAATTGCACCGTACATTAATTACACAATTACATGGACCCTTGAATGATAAATGAAATAAGATGGGACACGAGATGAATATTCACAATAAACACACACGTGTGAAAACAAGCTTAGGTAGCGCGGATTCCGCTGGATGAAGTTCGTAGAGGACAACGTGGTGCAGGTGAAATTGCAATATTTCTGCGTGGAATACGTAAACTAAATTCAGATAAAATACAATTTGTTTGAGCAAGTGATTCTCTTTACGATTAGTGTTGTTACAGGCTCGTAACCTGCCTAATGACGGTGAAATCAAACATTACTGTGACAGCATGGTCAAATACAAAAAGCATCAATATATGTGAAAAATACATTAAACCCTGAATGAAAATTACATAGAACCCTGAAATCAATTATTGCACAGACAATGTTATACAAATAAGCTCTTAAAACAAAATTATGGCATATAGAAAGACATGGCTTCAGTTGGCAATGTGGTTATACGCGATGTTGCCGTAAAATATTCAAACACGAAAATTATCCTTAAATACACAAAGAAAAATAAAGCTATTAAAATTACGTTTAGCAATTATGCAAAAGTTACACTGAAATGCCATAAAAATAGGCAGATGGTGTCTGATTCAAAATGTGCAGGTCGCGTGACCTCTCCGACATCTTTCTCCTCCTCTTCGATTAAGTTAAAATGCCACAGGGCGTAAGAAATTAGTAAAGTAGAAGCATAATGCTGGGGAAAATGCCTGGCAAAAACGTATGCAAGCAAAGATTAACCGGTAAACTACATTGACTATGGAAACCTAAATTAGTGAACAAAAGTTGTAGTGCACATGTGACAGTGTCTTACCTCGCCCGCTCTCCTCGACAGACTGTCCAGATACAAGCGTTGCACGGGCCTATCATGGCTGCCTACAGGGTTCACATAAGCAGAAGTGCTATGCATGCCAAGTAAAATATTTTATATTGAAAATAAAAAGGCACAAATTGAATTGATATTGTTTTACATTTCTGTAATTTTGTTACGAATTTCAATATTATTTAAATGTCTCTTTGTGATGGCGTTCATGCCGTAATATTAAGTGTTCATAATCTCGGTGCCACAGGCACTCTGAATATTCATAACCAAACAATTAAAATTAGTACAAACGACATATTAAACACTGTAAAGACAATATAACACATTTTACCCTGAAATTAACATTTATAGGAAAGTTCAAATTATCGGCCTCTTTGCGCACATGCGGAACACGTGACACGTCAGCACCGTAATGGGCTCTAGCGCTGCTGGCTGTTAGCCAGCATCATGTTCTAAAATAAACTCTAATAGCAGAACTTACCACAACACCAGACCAGTGCAACGACTACAAAAACAACTGAAATGTGCATTCCACACGAGGACCACCAACTGTGTAACTGTGTTTTTGCATAGTGAGAGATTATATTGATAGATCGTGACAGTAGCATCTCGCCTACCACACAGTTGTGTTGTGTGCGACTAACAATGATCTTTGATTCATTACATAATGTCAGTGTATCTATCTGTACATTGTGGTATGCAACTCATCGGCTGTCAAATACATAGCATATTTTTTAAGAAGTTTGTCATGATATGATTGGTATTTGCATATATTTCTTTGTTACCTCTGGCTTTTCCAGGCAATTGCAAAGTTAATTAACATTAGCTTAACTCGTTAAGCAGGTATTTAAAGGATTAAAAGTTAAAGATTAAATAGTTTTAAAATTATCAAATAAGTTAAAAACTAAACAATTTTTTAACAATTAATTTTAATAATAATTTTTTAAATCATTAATCCCAAGTATGGTTATTTCAGTACACAATGGTGCCACCATACTGTGTTTAATTTAGTTGAAATTATTCAGTGTCAAATTTTTTTTAGAGCATTCATACTGTTTAAATATGCTTGTTTTCAAAATGAGGCAGGGAAAGAACATTATTCCCTACACAATTCAAGGGGATTTTCAGATTTAAATGTTAGTTGATTTAAAAGGGCTCAGGCAAAGTTGCACTGAAAGGACATGTTTAACTCCATCTCCATAACAGAAAATACTACTCCATCTGGCTAAATCTCTTGACAGAACTTTTGAAATTTCAAATATTACAAAATAAAAGTTTCCTTAAAAAGGTTGCTTTACATTTTCGACAGGGTATCTTTTGATTTATAATAAAATTGCTCTACCCCCCCCCCCCCCCTTCACACACAAACTATAAACAAGTCACTGACTGTTTCATTTACAAATAAAGCTAAAACAAATACTGAGTTCTTCAAAAAGTTCTCTTGCATCTATCAACATCTTCTCAAACCCCAAATCACTTCTGCGATTCCTGTGTGGAGCTGTTTGCCTCATAAATGACTTCTCATGCACACAGATGATGCTGAAGTTTGGTGATGGGAACAACGTGCTGACAATGGAGAGGGTGTGGTGCGCTCACATCCTGCACTGCAGGTGCAGCAAGGGTGGAGCTAGAGGACCAAAACTGCACTTCTACAGTTCACACAAATGCTCTTTTTGAAACACTACACATCTAACTCACAGTCGTAGTCTTCACTTGATTCACATTCCTGCCCCATTCCCTCTGTCTGACATACTTATGTTGTGGGCAGAATGCAAGCAATAACTTAATGGCTAAACATCTTTCTATTGTAAACAATTTTTAAAATGCACACTGCATTACTTTCTAACTATTGGCCAATATTATAAATTAAAATATATACATGGAAAGTAATAGATTTTACTATTACAAAATGGCTAACACGACATTTTACTAATTAAAAAAATAAAATATAGAACAAAGATATTGTAAAACGCTATTTTGATATAAAGTTTATATAAATGAAGCAGTTCCACACAATGTAACAAGTCACTTTCACCTAGGAAAAATGACTGCACAGTCTGTAGGAAACAAATGATAGTGCAAGTCATATTTTACTAATTTTTAACTTGAATACATTTTCTGGAAAAGTTGGCTAAAACTGCTTGGAAAAATTCCTTAACAGAAGTTCTTTCAACTCAAGTTGAACCCTTGAACCTTGCTTTTGCTACCCCACATAGTGTGCAAACCCATAACTGGATGTGACACTGCATAGCTGGAAACTGACAACATTAAATTCTGCCTGGATTAACCACTGCCTACTCATCGTTCACTTCACTAGCTCTCCACCAAAAATGAGCCTTTCTTGCTGTTTTTCCACCAACCTATATTTTGCACAAAGGTGTTTCTATATACTTTACACTGATGAGCCAGAAAAAACCGGCTGCTCTTCCCAAAAGACGGCTCCAGTGCAAGGTAATTCTTGTCTCTCTGCCTGTGTCGTCTCACTCGCAAAGGCCTTTATGAGAGGTATTTATATCAAAACGATGGGGCATTAGTCCTGGGGCATTGGCATAGAAAAGTGGTCACGAGATTCCAAAGTAGTTATGAACAAACACATGTACCCGATTCTGGAAAGTTTTCTACTATCACCCTTGAGGAAAATTACATCAGCTTGAGAGAGAATCAGGATGCTGGGTTAGGCCTAACCTCAGGCAAAATTAGTAAGAAACATGCAGTGTTGATAAGATCACCAAGTGTACAAATGACAAACTGTCAGTGGGACAACCATGTCTACAGGCTCTTGTTGAGAAGCAATGTGCAGGCTGGACATCACATCACTCCCTTGTTTATAGATGATTTGATCTAAATTTGAGCTGATTTTTAAATGAATCTTGAAGTAAAATTTCAGTCTGAAGATTTTGGAGAAGAACATTTAGAGCACAAGTGGCAATATGTGTGCAAAGGATGAAGTATCAATTCAGGAAATTACTTCCTGATGGTAACAAGCAGGAAATGATTAATTGGAGTAACAGTGAGCATAGAAACCAAAACTCCAGAAAGAGTGGCGATGAACAACAGGATATGGGGTCCCACTGCAGCTGAATCTGGCAGGATGTGGGCCTCTATGGCTGAAGCTGGTGTAGCACAATGCAGACTTGTGTTGGTGCAGCATTTTGTCGTACCACTTGAAAAAAAAGATGTTGCTTCATGACAGCCAAAGCATTGTGACTGTAAAGTTTTTAAAAGGTATTTTTATAAAACTCAAGGTATTAAAAATAAAATCTTTAAAATTTTCAAAGTAGAAATTTTACAACCATTTTAAAACTAAATCAATTCAAGGTATTAAAGTAACATCCTCTCCACTCATACGAGTCTACATTAAGCAATATGAACTAAAAATTTCATTACAACTAGAAAGTTTTTCAACATCTTAACAATTCATTTAATATTTCCAATTTAATATGTTTGTGTCTCTCTCTCTCTCTCTCTCTCTCTCTCTCTCTCTATATATATATATATATATATATATATATATATATATATATATATATATATATATATATATATATATGTGTGTGTGTGTGTCTATATATATATAATATATATATATATATATATATATATATATATATATATATATATATATATATATATATATATGTGTGTGTCTATATATATATATATATAAATATATATATATATATATAGACACACACACATATATAAAAGAAAGATTACAAATTGTTTTATTATAACAATATAATATAGATTACAATTTCAATAATTTTCCATTACCATATAAAATTAAGTAATTACAACAACAATCAGTTTTTATTCTCATTCTGTCACCATACACATTAAAAGGAAATTGTGATAGTTAAAAACATTTGGTTTCCATTACTTTATTGTGAGTTTAGTCTAACATACTTTCTTAATTGAATAGTTTTAAATTATTACAATATTACAATATTTAAACGTGAATATATATTAAAATATTTATTGTGGTATATGTAACAGGTTGAGGTTGGTATTGGTACAAATGGGTAGACGGAGAGAGAGAGGACAATGTAGCGAACAGTGAGCAAGTCGTGTTCGTGATTTATTATGAATAAGCAAAGCTATTGTGATTGTGTATAAGTTGTATACTAAGAAGTTAATAAAGATATGAAACACAGGAGTGTGGCGACGATTAGTGAAACAATCCATGCACATGTACACGGCAGGAGTTCAATGGAAAGGTGATAAGAAAAATCATAGTTGATTCGATGGAGGGTACCATGTCCTTACCCACAAGAATTTTTCCGCAATTCAATCTGAAAGAAGATGATTGGGAAATATGGTGTGAAAGGCTCAATCAGTATTTTGTAGCCCACAACGTGGCTGAAGTGAAAAGAGTGCCACTAACATTGACACTGCTAGACAATGATGCATATACATTGCTAAGGGATTTGTGTATACTGAAACGACCACCGGACTTAATGTTAAAAGATATTATGCAGCTCTTACTAGACCACTAGAAGCCAAAAACATCAGAAGTAATGGAAAGGTACAAGTTTAAGGAGCGGAGGCAGCTACCAGGAGAATCAGTTGCTGGATATGTAGCTATTTTTAAACGATTGTCACTAAATTGCAAGTTTTCGAACTTGGAAGAGAATATCAGAGATCAGTTAGTGTGTGGATTACAGGATACCGGACTTTTGAAGCGGCTGCTGAGTGAACCAAAACTAACTTATGAAAAGGCAATTGAGCTGGCTACAGCTTTCGAAACATCTGTACGTGAAGTATCAGAAATGAATAATAGTGGTGAAACCAGTGACGGATTTAACATCAATTATTCAAGTGTTCATAGGAACTTCAAACAAAACCAAATAGGTTATACTTCCTTTGTGGCAAACTAAATCACGGGGCCAACAATTGTACGTTCAAGACCTATAATTGCAGGAAACATAGAAATAAAGGGTATTTACAGACAGTCTGCAAATGAAGTCCGAAGATAATGAAGGTGAAGAAATACATAACCTAGCAGTTGATCCAGTAAAGTACTACCAACGACATGTTGTAGTAGAAGGTTGTAGACATGTTGTAGTAGCATTGTCATATGTTATAAGTTATATATTCGGGAATTATTTAATTGATTCCTATATTTCTGTGTAAAGGATAGTAATTCAGTTAATATTTAGAAGATCATGGCAATAATAATTTGTTTGTATTTGCGTATGTTCATTTTTCCAAATTTATTTATTTATTTATTTTAGACATTGCATCAGTAGTAACATCGTCATAGGATGACAGTGGAACTTTTCACTGGGATAGGAAGCGAGACGGGTAGCCGCCGTAATGCCCCATCTGATGCAACAAGAGTACTGGGGTCATAGTTGGCCGACATGACTGCCTGCGCACATGTAATCCTATGTTTTCGAAGACCACGTCAGAGTTTGCAGGCTATTGTTAGACATTACTGCATTTTGCAAAGCCACAATTGGACCACGAGTAATTGACGAGATATTCAGTCAATATATATAGAGTAAGCATGACTTTCTGGTCGTCACAGTTTCTTCCTCGCCACACAGTTTCAAATTTTGTCAGTTCATTCATCAAGTGAGTTCAGTATTGTAGTGTTTGTTTGGGGCAGTGAGTGACCATGCTGCCATTCTATATCTTGTTTTGTTTCATTTTTTTTACAGCTGCGAGTGCCAATTGTTTTTGAAGAGATGACAATAAACTTCAGTGAACATTTAAATCATCTTTTACTTATTTTCTGTTGGCATGCCAATGAGTCAAGCTATGCCTTTAGCATCACGTGGTTGTGAAGAGTTTATAATGGCTTTTGTCATCTCAGAATCAATGGAGATTCCGCTAGATGAAATCTCATGTCCTAGGAAGAACATTTCTTGAACCACACATTTTAATTTTGAAGGATTAACCGCAAGACCTGATTTTTATGAACGGGAAAGAACTTCATTGAGACGATCCAAATGTGGTACAAAATGGTCTGAGTATTTGATAAAATCATCCAAATAATTATAGACAAACTAAAATTTTAAATCATAAAAAATCATATCTAAAATGGTTTTATAAAAATAAATATCAGTTGTGAAATTTCATGAACTTATTAACAAACATCTAATGTTTTAAATACATTATTAAGTAAAAACACATATTCTTGAAACATTACAATGTCAAAATGAAAGATACAGCAAAACATATAATTTTAACTGAAGGTTGATTTGACAATTATGGTTCATTTCATATTATAACTGAGACTATATATATATTAGGCAAGAATAAGGCCCATTGCTGCAAACAAACTAAGAGATAATAGAATTATCCCCACAATGGAGTAAAAAACTACCATATTAATAAACAAAACGAGAACCCACCACTAAGCACTACAGGGGTTTAAAATGTCCACTTCAGTTTACATTAAAAAACATTTTCCACAATAAATAATAACAAAGTCATAAGATCTTTCAGTTTGTCTTGAAAAGGCTTGACCTGACTTAAATCAAATTGTGTACGTATCCTGAAGAACTTGCAAATGAAAATGTATGCATATTGCTCTAGATCTATTGGAGCTTCTATTCTGGGTGCCAAAACAATACTTATTAATGTAAAAGTTTTATTTCCCTTTCACTTTCAAATAATCGACGGAACATGGCACATCCCCTTATTTTTCTACCAAGTCATTACTTCTGTTTTTTTTTTCCAGAAAGCAACACATTAGTGGAGCTGAGTCCAATTACATGTATGTAAATGTGAGTTTTATCCAAGTAAATGGGTTGACATCAGATAAATAAATGTCTCAATAAACTGTCATACATTTCCAGATGGAAGATATCGCATATACTGACGCCGTCGGGTGAGACACGAGACGAACGATGACACAAATACTTACTGGTAATTTTGGAGCCAGCGGTGCTTCCCAATCACCGCACTATTGAGATTCAGGGTTCTCAGGGATGTTGTGGGTTCTGTGTGTCCGTCTCACCCATGCATATTTACAAACACATTGGCAATACTAAACTTTTTATAAAATCACTGAAATAAACAATTGATAAAATATATGTGGCTAGGACACTGTCACTACTGAATAAAAAAATTGAGTTCACTGTTGACTTGTTTTGTTGACTCTAGACAGTGGATTACAGTTCTGAAATACAATTTTAATGTCTTGAAATGCTCAATCGGCTTGAGGCGTCCACACAAATTTACGTTTCTCACACAACAAAGCAGTTAACGGTGCAGTGATTACGGAAAAGTTTGGGACAAATTCCCTTAACCA
Organism: Dryococelus australis; assembly: GCA_029891345.1. Taxonomy (NCBI): domain Eukaryota; kingdom Metazoa; phylum Arthropoda; class Insecta; order Phasmatodea; family Phasmatidae; genus Dryococelus; species Dryococelus australis. The sequence goes on along the minus strand of CM056993.1, from coordinate 183,120,918 downwards.
GTTGATTAAGCCAAAAAACTTCCTGACTTGTTTACGTGGTCTGGGTGTGGGTTAGTTTTGAATGTCCCGTATGTGTTATTGTTCTGGTTCGTGTCCGTTTTCTGTTACATAATGCACTAGAAACTCCATTTTACTCATACCCAACTTACACTTTTCCACTTTGCACGTAAGTTTATTACATTCGAGCCGTTCAAACACAAGGCTCAAATGGTGCAAATGCTCTTCCCAGCTGTTAGACCAAACAAGTACATCATCCAAATACGCCATTGCAAAGTCTCCATTAAATCCATCCAATACATTAACTATTAAGTTCTAATATGTTGTAGGGGCACACTTTAAACCAAATGGCATGGCTACAAACTGAAATCTACATCCATCTGTGGTAGTAAAGGCTGTTTTCTTTCTATCCTGTGGGCGGATAGGCACTTGCCAATATCTGAACTTTAAATCAAGTGACATGAATACTGAAGCTGGCCCTAATATTCACAAAGTGTCTTTCATGTTTATGACTGGTGGCGGCATGTTTACAGTAATCTTATTTAGGGATCGAAATCGACACAGAATCACCATTTGCCATCTTTCTTTGGAGCAAGGGTAATACCTGAATTATAGAGACTTTGTGTAGGTTCAATAACATTATCGTTGAGCATCTCACATACCTGTTGGTTGATGACACAGCAAAAGAAAATACCTGGGTCTCGTGACTTGGAGTACACTGGGTCCTCATGCGTGGTGATGATTGCGTGCTCTGTGATGTCAGTACGCTGCAGCTTCCCCTCAGTGTGGAACACACTGACTTGCTGGTCTAGCAGATATTGCAGACGTTGGTGATGTGTGGAGGGCACCTCGTGCTCGAAGTCAGTGAGCAGCACAGCAGTTGTTGGTGGTGTTGCTCCGGCGGCGTAAATAGTCCATCGGCCACGTGTCCCTATGTGCAGATGATTCAGGTGCGGTTCTATCACGGCGTGGTTGTCAACAAGCCATGGCAGTCGCAAAATCACTTCTTCGCACAAGTCTGGTACAATGTAGACATAGCACTTGGTACGCAGCTATCTAATGCCTACCATTATGTGCATCACACTTTTCGCTTCTCCCTGGTGGTGGGTGATAGCAAATTGCTGACGTTTCGGTGGCACCCTAGTTGTTATTGTTTGTACTAAACCCTCACGCACAAAGTTATGACTAGCGGCAGTGTCAATAACAGCCGTAACATTTTTCCCTTCAAGTTCAACACATACCCGCAGTGCTTTGACGGTACTGTCAGTTACCTGGAACACTCTTGCACGTAGCAGGTGGGTTTTCTTGCTGCAGAGGCGACTGTGTAATCTGCCTGACAGGAGGCGGCGGTGGCGTGAAATGGGGTAACCAGCTCGGGGGGTACTTTGTCGGTCCGGCACTTGTTCTCTGCGTTGCGCCTGCTTATCTTGTTCGTATGCATGTGCCTCCCGTGTAAACAATTCAACGCTCTCCCAGCTGGGCCTGCGCAACAACAGCCTAATGTCCAGTTTTGACAATGTCACAATGATTTATAAAACACAGCGTGTCAGCTGACCTGGGTTCAAATGCTTGAACAAACCTAGCTTACGTTGTATAAATTCCTCAATACCGTAACGTTCACATTGCTGTTCATGGTACAGTCATGCTTATGCCTGTATAGTATCCCCATTGGTGTCAAATCGACCTAGCACTCTATCACAGAACTCCTCCCACATGACTTGATAGTCCCTTACCAAGTTCCACCATGTGGCAGCGATTCCCTTTAACCTGTTGGCAGTTACCTCAGTCCAGTCATCCCAATGTACGCAATGCCTATACAATTACGCTTCGCACACTGCTAGGAACGTACCCGGATCTTCTGAGTCGTATCCCGTGAAAGTTGGCAGTAATACATTGCAATATGGCCCGGTTAAGCCCTGTGGCATGTAAGTAACAACTACTGGTGATGTGAGTTACACCTCTGGTGTTGGCGGTGGCGCGATATCAGCACAGTTCGTCTTACGGCACTCGTCACAGTTTATAACATCGCCGCAGTACGTGGTAAACTCCGCAGGCCCTATGCACCGTAAATGCGAGTCTTTCCTACACTGTTAGCACTGCACCCACTTAGGTACCGCCCCGTCACATCCGGTGCACGTGCATTGCTCTGACAGCATAGAGACGGTGTCAGAAGTGCTTTGACATAATGGTTGCTCCCATTCTACTTCCCTCAAACAAGTTAATTTCACTCAATCTCCACAATGCACGCATCAATTTATCGGCATGTCCAAGTAACTCATGCTCACGTTCGCAGGTGTCGCAGTTGCCGACGCGGATGTCTTGAGAGCTTCTCACGGTCAATCACGCATGGTGTCTGCCATCTTCTCAAACTTTTAATAAAATCACTGAAATAAACAATTGATAAAACATATGTGGCTAGGACACTGTCACTACTGAATAGAAAAATTGAGTTCACTGCAGACTTGTTTTATTGACATTGTTTATACACATCAACGTGCCAATTAAATTTATATCTCGGTTATGACTACCCAATTCCGCTTGGGTATTGGCCAGCCCGTAATTAACCTAGCGCACGCCTAAATGGATGATCTCACCGAGGTGCATGAAAGCACAGCCTTCACAAGGGAAGAGGGCCGACAGCCGCTAGGGTGGACTGACGGTTTTGTCCTGAAGACAGGACATGGTGAATTACAAATGAAAACCCTTAATACACATTAACACGAGTGATTACTCGGCATCACTAATGTAAACTCGGGGCTCGCTCTCCAGCACGTGGTTAGTGTGGTGACAGCCTATACAGAGCTGGCTAGGATGGGAGTAATTGTACCGTACACTAATTACACAATTACATAGACACTTGAATGATACATGAAATAAGATGGGACACGAGATGAATGTTCACAATAAACACACACACGTGTGAAAACAAGCTTAGGTTGTGCGGATTCCGCTGGATGAAGTTTGTAGCAGACCATGTGGTGCAGGTGAAACTGCAATATTTCTGCGTGGGATAAGTAAACTAAATTCAGATAAAATATTATTTGTGTTGAGCAAGTGATTCTCTTTACGATTAGTGTTGTTACAGGCTCGTACAGTTACAGTCAAGTACAAAAAGCATCAATTTACATGAAAAATACATTAAACCCTGAATGAAAAATACATAGAACCCTGAAATAACTGATTGCACAGACAATGTTATACAAATAAGCTCTTAAAGCGCAATGATGACGTATACAAAGACTTGGCTTCAGTCGGCCACGTGGTTAAACGTGATGTTGCCGTAAAATATTCAAACACGAAAATTTCCCTTAAATACATAAAGAAAAATAAAACTGTTAAAATTATGTGTAGCAATTAAGCGGAAGTTACACTGAAATTCCATAAAAATTGACAGATGGCGTCTGATTCAAAATGTGCGGGTCGCGTGACCTCTCTGACATCTTTCTCCTCCTCTTCGATTAAGTTAAAATGCCACAAGGGCGTAAGAAATTAGTAAAGCAGAAACATAATGCTGGGGAAAATGCCTGGCAAAAACATACGCAAGCAAAGATTAACCGGTAAACTACATTGACTATGGAAACCTAAATCAGTGAACAAAAGTTGTAGTGCGCACGTGACAGTATGTTACCTCGCCAGCTCTCCTCGCCAGACTGTCCAGATACAAGCGTTGCACGGACCTATCATGGCCGCCTACGGGGTTCACATAAGCAGAAGTGCTATGCACGCCAAGTAAAATCTTTAATATTGAAAAGAAAATGGCACAAATTAAATTAGATATTGTTTTACATTTCTATAATTTTGTTACGAATTTCAATATTATTTTAATGTCTCTTTGTGATGGCGTTCATGCCAGAATATTAAGTGTTCTTAATCTAGGAACCGCAGGCACTTTGAATATTCATAACCAAACAATTCAAATTAGTATAAGCACTTTAAAACATTTTAAGACATATTAAATACTGTAAAGACAATATAACTCATTTTACCCTAAAATTAACATTTATAGGAAAGTTCAAATTATCGGCCTCTTTGCGCAAGTGTGGAACACATGACATGTGAGCGCCATCATGGGCTCTAGCGCTGCTGGCTGTTAGCCAGCGTCAATACAAATACTACACTGAAGTGATAAGAGCCATGATAATACACATATTTTAGGTAATTTTGGAGATCACAGTGATCCCTGTAAATGGTACTGCCATTACTAGGTGTTTAACAGATTCTGAACAATCTAAAAATTGCCTCATCGTATGGAAGTAAGGTCAAAAATGACCATGTCTTGCTGTCATACTATGCAAACCAAGATAATTACCAATGGAAAATGCTATGTTACAATCCAAGAACCTGCCACCAAATGTAGTGTCCCAAATGACTACATTGTGATGGAAGGACAAGGAGAAGTTACCAAATTTAATTTAAGAAAATTAAGTTTAAACTTACAGACACAATTATACTAGATGCTATCACTGTTTACAAAAGATGAAGTTTTAGTTACAGTTGTTACAATTACACACTTCATGCATATGCTGACAAGAACTGACAGTTAACCAAGCTAACAAAATAGTAAAATATTTCATGTCACAGCTATCCGGCTGCTCTTCCTTCCAAAAGACAGCTCCAGTACACGGTAAGTCAACTCTCTGTCTCTCTCTCTCTCTCTCTCTCTCTCTCTCTCTCTCTCACACACTCTCTTTCTTGCATCTTTCTCCCACCCTCTGATGTTCAATCTCTCTCTTTCTCTCACTCCAATGCCTTTGTGAGGGACATTTATACCACAAAGATAGAGTGTTGCTATAGATATTGTCACGAGTTAACAAAGCAGTTATTAAAAGACAACACGGGCATCTGATTCTGTAAAGTTTTCTAGCATCACCCATGAGGAAAATCACATCAGCTTGAGAGACAATCAGAATGCTGGGTTGGGCCTAGCCTCAGACTAAATTAGTAAGAAACAGTGTTATGATTCAGTAAAGGTGGAAAAGTCTAGCGAACTGCAGCGACATATCGGTATCCAGGCCAGGCGAAGAATCCAAATACATTACAGCAATAATAGTTTATTAAACATATCTACGAAACACCAGTGGAGCTCCCCTCCCAGCGGCACAGTATTTCGGACAATTATGCCACCAGAAACTGCATAATACTTGGTAACACTTTGTAAGGGGTCTGTATGTCTAAGGACCCATGTTGAAATGAAGCCATCAAGATGCAGCTTGGCGCGCTGCTCGTTGTTTTCTGAATCAACACTCAGCCTCCGGCGACTGTAATGTTCAGGTTAGTCATATACTGTAATTGATTAGAATCCCCCTCACCAATAACTTATCTTTAATGTATATCATAACAGTTCAATTAAATAACTACTCTGTCTTCCTAATAAACTTCAGTTTTTCCCTCATAATAGTATAAACCTTCCATAGTCCCTAGGCTCTAGTATAAAATATTAAAAACCTAGCAATAGGCATTGTCGATGAGATCACCAGACATGTATGTGTGATAAAACTTCCACTGGGCATGAACTGTTAGTAGGACCATCACACCTAGAGGCTCTTGTTGGGTAGAAATATGCAGGCTGGAATACAGACTGGGCATCATGAACACAATGCCACCACAAAAGTGGCACACAAATCTGTATTATTTTGTAGTGAATCTCTGTTTTAAGAAGTGTGTTGAACAGCATTGCAGATATGCTTGGCAATGTTCAAATCAGGCATAACCCCAAACTCAGACGATTGTTCCTCTAACCATAATTTGGTGGCTCTGAACATGTGAGATGGTGGAGAGTCTTGTTGGAAGAAACAAACCCATCAGACCACAAGACAAAAATTTATGTAACATATCTGAAAGGATGTATATGTAACACCTAACAGTCAGACATCTGTAGATGTATAAGGGGTCTTAATGCATGCCAGCTGAACACATCCCATACCAATACAGAGCCTCCGCCAGCTGGTACAATACCTTGTTGACATGCAGGAACCACACGCTGACTCGTCCATCTGTCTGAATCACTCAGAAATGCAACTCATGAAACCAAGCTACATGTTTCACTCTGTGTGTGGTGGCAGTGTTCCAGAACCTATATTAGGTGCATAGTTGTATGTTCTGCAGTTAGCAGTGGTAAGTACTAAGATTGAGCATCTGCTCCTAAACCCCATAAGGCATGATATAATTCAAATGGCCCCACAAAGAAGTCTTATGTCATTTGCTACAGTTCTGCACACCTGTAACTTCAAATGAATCTTTAACAGCTTATATCAGCCAAAGACAATTGTTCAACAACACTGTTATCATACATTCAGTGTTTACCAAAATTATCACCTATTGTCGAAGTACACCCTCAAAATGGTTGAATATGCAAATTAATACTTTGCCTTCATTTCCCAATTGCTATCTCATATACTATTATGCTCGACTCCATCTGTAACATCATGCTGCAAATTGCATAAATCAGGGTAACTTGTTATCCTCACTGAGCAAACAGCTTTATAAGCTGTTTGTTGATTTATATATATGTACCTGGGAGAAAGAATATTTAATGTGTAAGAGGACACAGTTACGTAAACTGCAGGGGCTCATTGTAAATTTTTCGTGTATGCTGCAGTTGTATAGTATTCTCTTTTACAGCTTCTCATCAGTACAATTATTTCACTTACAGTTCTCTAATTTCCAGATAAATAAATGTACATCAAACATATACGTACCTGACTTAGACCTCACTAAATGTCTTTTGTCTTCTGGGAATCTGTTCATTTCTTGTTATATTGTAGTATGTCACAAACTGAGAGTAGGTACTCTGAACTATAATTATGCTGCTTTAGTAGAAATAGAACGTCAGCATCATAGCCTGCAACAGAAACAGTCAAGTAATGTGTCACAACAAATCACAACTGTAACTCATCATGTAGTGATGATATTAGCCTATATTATGTTATTTATAGCTTCCAGTCATAGGCCGGGTCTACTTGGAACATACCTATCTCTCCACTTACTCTACACTTTTGATTTTAATTTTACATGTTAATCCAGTAAACTCCCCTCATAAGTACATTCATTCTCACTCCTTTCGACCAATGCTCTCTTGGACTCCTTGTTTCTTTGCCCACCACTTGCCATAGAAGTACTGTCTTTGGTAAACTTCTACTCTCCATTCTTATCATATGGCCACACCATCTAAATTTCGACTTCTCTTTCTTATCTTGGATGAACTCCTTTCTTAATAACTATCTCACATTTCCAATCCTCATCTTTTCCATTATTTTCACTCCCAATATGAATAATTTCCAGAACTATTATCTAGCAGACATGCATTCTGCTGATATCTCTCCATCAATACCTGTCACTCCTTGCTCCAGATCATGCGTATGCATACCTTCTCCCCTTTCTCCAATTTCTCTCTCATTTCCTCCATCCTCCTGGCTACAGTTCCTTGATCTTTTTCAACTGCTCTTCTACCAATGTTACCCCTGTTGTGTTCCTGTGAGTCGTTATCAGAGATTCACACTTCTTGACAAACCTCATACCATACTTATTCAACACCTACCTACATCTACCTATTCTTATACCTCCTTAACTTTCTTTGTTTACTCATGCCATGAGCTCTATGATTACCCTTACCTTCACAATAACTTACTTAATATTCATTACCACTTCCCTCATAACATCCATTACCCTACTTAATACAGAGAACAGCAACAGTACACTTCCCTGCATGGTTCCCTTTCGAATTTAAACCATTCTCTTCTTTCCTTCCATTTTCAAACAACGCATACTGTCCATGGGCATATTTCACAATTTTTTCAGTTATGGGTGCAGTGGTTGGCACCCATGAGATAAACAGTATGCAGTAAGATGGCATCAACATGTGTAGATCATTTGTATCATTCATAGTGAGATTCTTAAAAAAAGATGTAACATAGCAAAGTCGTGTGGGGTTGTTGATTGGGCTGATTCATATTAAAAACATGGATGTCAGTACTTGGCAGTAAACGTAATAGGCACTATGTGCATCAATATACAGTACAATATACAATATACATTCATTCAAGGGTCTATGTAATTGTGTAATTAGTGTACGGTACAATTACTTCCGTCCTAGCCGGCTCTGTGTATAGGCCATCACCACACTAACCACGTGATGGAGGGCGAGCCCCAACGAGTTTGCATTAGTGATGCCGAGTAATCACTCGTGTTAATGTGTATTAAGGGTTTTCATTTGTAATTCACAGTGTCCTGTCTTCAGGGAAAAACTGTCAGTCTACCCTAGCGGCTGTCGGCCCTCTTCCCTTGTGAAGGCTGTGCTTTCACGCACCTAGGTGAGATCAACCATTTAGGCATGCGCTAAATTAATTACGGGTTGGGGAGCACCCAAGCGGAATTGGCTAGTCATGAACGAGATAACCATTTCATTGGCACGTTGATGTGTAGAAACAATATTAATAAAAACAAGTCTACAGTGAACTCAATATTTTATTCAGTAGTGACAGTGTCCTAACCACATATGTTTTATGTATTGATCATTTCAGTGATTTTATTAAAAGTTTAGTATTGCCAACGTGTTTGTAAGTACACACGGGTGAGACAGACACACAGAACCCACAACATCCCTGAGTCTCAATAGTGCGGTGATTGGGAGCACCTCTGGCGCCCAAATTACTAGTAAGTATTTGTGTCATCGTTCGTCTCGTCTCACCCGACGGCGTCACTGTTGACCAATATTTTGACAATCTGGAAGACATGTGTGATTGTTCCACCTGAAAATATAATTAATTTTGATGAAACAGATCTGCCTGATGATCCAGGTAGGTTAAAGAGCATTGCTACATGAGGAATAAAGCTTTCTATGAGAGTCTTCACATCAACTAAATCTTCTACAAGTGTCATGTGTGCTGCCTGGCTTCTGGAAGACTCCTCCCACAGTTTTAGTGTACAAACAGAGCATGTCTATGATCCGTGGGTGGTGCACCTGGAACAAGATATTCATGCTCAAAAAAGTAGTTGGTTGGATAGTGTTACATTTGAAGAGTGGTTCTTCACCATAGTTTTCCCTTACATTAGGAAATTAAAAAACAAGCAGAAGTTTGTTCTCATTGATGATAATTTATCGTCACATTTTTCACCAACAGTTCTAGAAGTTTGCAAAACTAACAATATTGACTTCAAGTTCCTGCCAGCAAATTCAACTCATGTTTGTCAGCCACTTGATGCTGCCTTCTTTGCTCCACTCAAACTATATTGGTGGGAAATACTAACTAATTTTAAGTAGAGACACTCGGGGAAGACTATGTCAGTCACCAAGGCACAATTCCCACCTTTACTGAATGCCCTAATGGACAAAATAGTTTCTACTGCCAATAAAGCACTCTAGGCATGATTCCAAAAGCGTGAACTGTTTCCATGAAACTGCAATGAAGTCCTTTGATGTCTGCCACATGGGAAAGGTGATGACTCCACTCGGTCTCTATCTCCATTGGAGAGCATGTCGGAAACAGTTTTGCAGTTTCTAAAGGATATGAGATATTCCAAACTACACACTACTGCAGGCAGAAAGGAAAGGCATCGTGTAGAGCCAGGGGAAAGTGTTTTGGTGCATGACGTACCACTCAGGGAACCAATAACTGATGGCGAATGTCCGTCAACACGTCAACCACCCAAATAGAAAGGAAGAAAAAAGAATTTTAGCTTATTTTCAACAGAGGATGTGTTTAGTATGCTGAGAGTGATGCAGCAACATGAGAAGAGCTTAGAAAAGATGATGTGCCAAAGGAAAATGAAAATAAAGAAAATTTCTTGACTGATGAATCAGTACTACAAATTGGAACTTGGGTTTTAAGTGGATGTGCGGACAAGATAATCTGTAAACAATTTTTCTGCAAAGTAATTGAGTCTATGGATGTGGAACAGGAAGATGATGACTGGTAGTGTCTTTTGTAAAAAGTCTCAAGAGGTTTCTTTATTTGGCCACACAAGCCAGATGTTTCTGTCATTAACAAATCACAGGTTGTCAGAGTTCTTCCTGAACCTGTTTAAGAGAGAAGAGGCAGATTGAAATTTTGTATAGAGTTTGAAAGGTTTAATGTTGACTGAAGTGTTCAACCCATCTGGTGTTCCTTTTATATGAAAGTTGTTTTAAGGATTTTAGATTTTATTGGCAAACTAAACAATTCTGGCAAATGCTTATAATAAAACTATGGGTAGGCCTATGTATGTTTTAAGTAGACTATAATTTCATATGCTATTGTTCTTATGTATTTCTATATATTAATTATTTTTCATGGCCATACTCTGCCCTTTTAAAAATGACAATTTGTATAGTGTTTTACATCCTTTTTGTGTAGTGACCATAAAGACCCAGAACTGTGAGGTGACTATGGTCACAATGTATTAATTTTTTTACAACAATATAAAGACACAAAAAAAAAATCATACATAACCTATAGTATTTTGAAAGCCAGAATCACGTATTGTCTTGTACAATTTATAAATGTGAAATATAATTAAATATAACACTTCCGTTACAAAAAAAACCAATAAAAGTGACCACAGTAATGCCAGTTGACGGTGCTGGTTTCTGTTATTTGCATTAGTTTTTTCAATTCACCCTGTTGGTGTCTGCTGAAATTGTAGTGATCTACGATAGTTTTTTTTTTTACGATTATGTTGTATTTTGTTGGTCAAATTTCATTTTAATGGAATTTTTTGTAGTCTCAATGGTTTCCATTGTTTTCTGTTGTGTTCTGTTGGGTTTTAATGTACTAGTCCTGTTGGTGTGTGAATTAATAGCACCATACTGTATCCCTTAGTTTCCATTGTGTTTTGTTTGTTTATGTTGTGTTTATTGGTTCTTATTGTACTCAGGAAACCACTATAAATACAACAGAAAATCACAAAACACAACAGCAGCTAAGGTAAAACTATATAATTTTATCAGAAACCAACTGTATGAAATACAATGAAAACTAACAGAACACAACAGAAAAACCACGGAAACATCTGGAAATGCAAAATAAATCAACAAAACTTAGATTAATCCAATGGCGATCACAGGAAAGGTAACAAAAATCAATAAATACAGCACCACAGAATCCAACAAAACACAGTAGAATGAAATTTAGACAATAAGAATATAATAGATGCTAACACATTATGGCAGAACACAAACCAATGAAAACTACTAAAATAAAATAAAACAAAAATCAACTGCCAACAGCACAACAGAAACCAACAAGATAAAAACACATCTAATTTATCAATCAGAATACAAAATAATGCAAAAACTGGCACAACAGAAACCAATTGAATATACTAGAATGCAAATAAAAAACCGCAGTAACCTATGGAGCGCAAGAGAAACCAATGAGATCCACTACAACAAAATAGAAAACAACATGTTACAGCACCAAAAAACCCAACAGAAACTACTAGAATACAACAGAAACAAACTGATATCACAATATAAACCAAGGAAACACAGCAGAATTCAATTCAAACTATCTGAATACCATAGAAGCCAAAAGACTATGACACAGCAAAAACCAACAGAAACCAACAAAACACAACAGAATCCAACATAACACAATAGAAACAATCAGAACATTGTTGAAAACAAATGGCCACTACAACAGAAACCGATAAGATATTACATATGACGCCGGCTAAGAGCCAGTAGCGTTAAGCTCATGATGGCGCTCACCACTCACGTGACACGTGGGTACGCACGTGCGCCAAAGAGGCCATAACCTGGACTTTCTCGTAACGGGATATTTATTTTAAAGCGTAAATCATGTCTTTCTATTTTATTCAGGGTTCAAGTGTTTTAAAGTGCTAAAAATTGTATGTTCCTAAAGCATTGCACAATGTTTGGTTAAATTTCAAAATGTCAGCTGCGCAAGGAATACGGACGTTATTATTCCGGCGTAAACACCTCCATAAAAAACAATCAATGAACACAGAAATTTCACAAATTAAAAGCTTAGAGTGATTATGTATGCAAATTATTTATGGGTCACTTCTATTTGATATTAAAAGTTTTACTCGGTGTGCATAGCACTTCCGCTTGTGTGAACCCCGTAGGCAGTCATGGTAGGTCCGCGCAACCCCTGCCTCTGGGCAGTCCATCGATGAGAGCTGGCGAGGTAAGATGCTGTCACATACGCGCTACAAACTTTTTGCACTGATGTAAATTACAATAGTATACCGGTAAATGTTTGCTTTGCGTACGTTTTGCCAGACATTCCCCAATATTATGCTTCCGCTTAATCTAATCATTTGTGCCCTTGCGGCTTTTTGAACATAAATGAGGAGAAGGAGGAGAAAGATGTAGGAGAGGACACGCGGCCCGTGTAACTTGAATCAGGCGCCATCCGCCAATGTTAAAGGCGTTTGAGTGTAATTTCTGTATAATTGCTTCGTGAAATTTTAAGGGCTTTATTTTAATGTATGTATTTCAGGGTTATTTTCACGTTTAATTGTTTCACGGCCACATCACTCGCAACCACACGGTTAATAGCCGCCAAGTCAATGTCCGTGCCATCCCTGCACTTTCAGTCTATTTGTGTAAAATCATGTGCGCCGTCATTTATTTCAGGGTTCTATGTAATTTTATTCAGGGTTCCATGTATTTTTCACGTAATTGATGATTTGTATGTATGACCACGCTGTCTATGAAGATTGATTTCCCACCATCAGGCGCTTCCAATGTCACAATTTGCAGGAGAATAGTTTTCCTATTCATTAGAAAAATTTATCTAAATAGAACTTGCTGTTTTTACGGAGAAAGACTGAAATTGCATCTGCACCACGTGATACGCTACGAATCATATCCAGCGGCATCCGCGTCATCTAAGTTTGCTTTCATGCATCTGTGCGTTTATTGTGACCATCCATGTTGTGTCCCATCATAATTCACGTGTATTTGTGCCATTTTATGTAAAGTGTACGGTGATATTATTTCCGTCCTAGCCGGCTATGTGTATAGGCCATCCCTCACTAACTACGTGCAGGAAGACGAGCCCAGATGAGTCCGCGTTAGTGATGCCAAATAATCACATGTGTTTGTCCATTTTATAATTCTCTGTGCCCTGGAAAAATCGGCAGTCCACCCTAGCATCTGTCGACCCCTTTCCTTATGAAGATTGTGTTTTCTAACACCACAGAGAAGTCATCCATCTAGAAGTGTGCTAGATTAATTGCAGGATAGGGAGCACCCCAAACGGAGTTTGCTAGATCCGTCCGAGTTTTCATTAATTTCAGCACAATCTTGTATGGTTAACAGAATAAAAGCAAGTACACAGTGCTCAAAGTCTTCCCTTTGTAGTGACAGTAACCTCTCGCCAAATTTTCAGTGATAAAAGTTTAGTAATGATGTTTAGTAATGCAACGTGTTTCATAAATATGCTCGGGTGAGAGAGACACACAGAACCCACAGCATACCTGAGAACTCTGAGTCTCAATAGTGTGGTCACTGGGAAACACCGCTGGCACCCATCTACCATACGTTATTGTGTCACTGTTCGTCTCGTGTCTCACCCGACGGCATCAATATGTATTTCAGAGTATTTTTCATGTTTAATTGTGTTACGGCCACATCGCCCATGGCCACATGGTCAGATATCACCATGTCCGTATCTGTGCCATCCATGTGCTTTAAGGGTATATTCTTGAAATATCATGCACGCCATAGCTAATTTCATGGTAATATGTATTGTTTTATTCAGGGTTCCATGCATTTTTCATGATTTATGCTTTTGTATGTACGACCATGCTGTCTTTTGCACATGTTGATTTTGCCACCATCAGGCATGCTACAAGTTCTTAAATGCTTAAATCTTCAAGGGAATAATTTTCCCAATACCGCTAACACTTTGTACGGTAATTATTTGCAGTTTTTTTCGAAAATTAATGCAATTCCACCTGCACCACGTGGTCCACTAGGCATTGTATCAGCGGCAGCCGCACCACCTAAACATACTTTCACGCCTCTGCTTGTTTATTACGCCCATTCATGTAGTGTTCCATATTGTATCATCCTTATTTGTGTAGTTTGTATAATCTGTATGGTGAGATTATTTCCGTCCAAGCCGGCTGTGTGAAAAGACAGTTACCACACTCACCATGTGCTGGAAGACGCATCCCGACGAGTCCGTGTGAGCGATGCCAAATAATCACATGTGTTAAATGCTCATCTCGTAATTCTCCGTGTCCTGCCTCCAGGAAAAATTTACAGTCCATCTAGCAACTGTAGACCTCTTTCCTTCAGGGGGCTGTGTTTTCAAACACCCCGGAAAAGTCATCCATCTAGGAGTGTGCTAAAGTAATTACGAGCTGGGGGTAAGAGCCCAACAGAATTTGCTAGACACGTCAGAGTTTTCAATCAGTAACTCATTTTTCTGGCACGACTTTGTAATTGGAAATCAATAAATGGTGTGTACTCAGTGTAAACATGTGCATTTACTTGTAGCATCAGAACAACAAACCTCCTGCCTATTTTTCAGTAATAAAATGTTTAATAGTGATCAGTGTTTTGTAAAGGCGCTCAGGTGAGATAGACACACAGAACCCACAGTATCCTTGAGAACCCTGAGCCTCGAAGTGCAGTGTCTGGGAAGCACCGCTGGTGCCCACCTATAGTAAGTAACTTGTGTCATCGTTTGTCTCATGTCTCACCCTACGGCGACACATAAATAATGGAAACCACTCAAATACAACAAAAAAATAAAACATACTGCACATTGGAAACAAAACAAAAAACAATGGGAACCACTCAAATACAACAGAAACCAACTTAGTTCACAACAATAGAAACCAATAAAACACTATTGAAACCAACAAAACACAATAAAAACCAATTTAAGCCACTAGAATACAACTGGAACCAATGGATACAGTACAACATAAAAATACAAAATGCAACAGTAACCAATGTAAAACATGACGTGTCCCATGTGACGTCCCCTCAAGACAGTTCATCACGTCGCCACATGCCGCATTCTGCAGGGGAGAAGTTCATCCATTGCCCGCATGAGTGTACTACAACGTTGAAGTGTTGGGCTCAGTGCCCCACGTGTGCGAGTGTGTGTTTATTTATAATTTTTTATGGGCATTAAAAATTTTTTTTCAGTGTATATTTTATGTGAAGTGTTTTTATATCCAAAATCAGTGTCAACCAAAAGTGCTACGTAACACGTAAGTACTGCCATAAGCCAAAAGCAGAATGTAAACAAACTTAATGTATGGTACACATCATATAATGGCAACCTGCTCATTTGCATGATATTGTTTATATGTTTAAGTTTGGGATTTTTCAAGGGTTTTTGTGTATTCAAATTAAACATAATAAATTTTCCAATGTTTTGGTTTAACACACATTGAAAAGTATGAACAGGGAGCAACACACGCTCGTAGTAAAAACTGCCATCAAATTGAGGTATACGAGTTACGAATATCTATTAAGCATGTATTAACATTTTCAGTATTTTTCTTGAATGAGTATTTTTAATAAATTTCAATAGTGTTCATTGGTATTTCAGAAGAATAGGGGCTTTTTCAAAAATCAGGAAACTAATACCTAGATATGTTAGATATAATTGTTAGTAATCATACTTAATAGGAATTTTAGCGGAGCTTCAAGCAGTTTGCTGTACAAGAAATGAAATATTATAGTGTGGAAGGTTAACAAGATTGCTGTGTTCATGCAATAAAACACACATAATTTACGTTGAATATATTTATATCAGGTTGCGAAAGTGTATTAAATGTGAGAATACCTTTTGAAATGAATCTTTAATGTGTAAAACGTCATTTACAAGGTATATTTATGCTGCTACGATAGGATTATTCAGGTGAACAACTCGGGTAACAAACAGTGTTGGGAGATTATGTAATTCTGGTGTATTACTCAAGGTTTACCTTTATATTTGTGAGAGGAGTGTATAACACAATGCATTACTAGTATAATAAATATACATATAGTACAACATACAAAAATATGTTAAGAGATGGTGTTTATAAACAGCAGATGTGCATCGCTAGATGATCAATGATTGAAGAGCACTTGTCTTTTTCAATTGTTTACATCACAGTGCATTGTGAGTAATTTTTTTACTAGTGGTGATATTTGTATCGGTGATAGCTTTTCAAAAGAGTGGTTTAAAGCATGTTTTATTTTAATTAATTCAGTTAAACGTGTTAAATTACATAATTGTGTAAAAACACAAGAATTTCTATTTTATTATAGCATGTGAAAAGTTAAATTATAATAGTTGTGCGGTGATTAGTGTGTGTAGTGTTGTCAAATAGATCAACGTTGTGTCTTGCTTAATCATATACGCCGTATGGATGGTGATTGATTCAGTGAGTAGTAATCAAATTAAATGTATTGTACGGTAGTGGAGAAGGCTATGAAAATAAGGAAAAGTGCAGGGTAAAACGAGTGAAAAATGTGTTCGTTTTCATAATAAAATTGTACCAGCAATTTCCTTCCAATTCATAGACTTCCCCACTACTGTATTTGTAACTTGTATTGGTAATATTGTCAATTTATGTAGTGTTCAGTTAGTTCTTTTTGCAATTATGAGTGATTTCATGATAAAATATTATGCTTATATCACTTACCCCGAAAATATGTTAAACTGCAAAACAACGTAACCAAACAATACCTAAATTCACAATAATATCAAGACATACACACACCCAAATGTTACTGTGATGATGTCTGACATTCAAGCATAGCCACCTCGCAGAGAAAACAGGAAAAAATACTGTTAAACATTATGCACCGAGCCAGAGTACTAGCGCCAGCAGGTGAATAAATTCACAAAACCGTGATTCAAGAGACACCAGCTGATATTTGTAGGTGGTGATGCGAAGCTGAAGCGTCATGTATCAGCGAAGCTTGGAGTTTCCCCAGAAATAATTTTCTAGCATAGCCCCATCGCAGGGAAAAATACTGTACAAACGTAGTCAAACATTAGCGAACCAGAGTCCCAGCCCCAGCAGTGGTGTAAATCCCCAAAACAGTGATTCAATCTTGGTGCATATTTTTTTTGTAGTAACTCGAAGCATTACGCATCAGCAAAGCTTGGAGTTGCCCCAAAATGATTTTCATGCATAGCCCATTTGCACTGAGAAATAATGTGAGCGTGTGTATGTGATGGTAACATCGTGAATTTAGGTATTGATTGGTTAGGTCATTTTGCAATTTAATGTATTTTTGTGATAGTTCGTGATATTCATGTAAATGTACATATTTTTAATTCATTTTGCCCCTCAAGTTCCCTGATCTTCATAGCCCCCCCCCCCTTTTTTTTTCCTCATATTTGTAGCTTGTATTAGTAATATTGTCAATTAAGGTATTGTTTGGTTAAGTATTTTTGCAATTTCACGTATTTTCGTGAATAAATATTACATTTAAGTACATATTTTTCACTCGTTTTACCCCACAATTTGCCTGATCTTTATAGCCCTCCCCAATATCATTTTTGGCGTTTGTATTGGTTATATCTTGATGCCTCTGGTAAATTTGTGTTCTCTGTTATTAGTAGAGTGAAATTATACCACTTTCAGAATTTTTTTTAAAGCCCATATTCTTCAGAATTACTGTGTTCATTTGCATCACCCTTCCATCAGTGTTACATGTGCCTAACTCATTTTACATTTCACAATTGTTTGTTAATTTTAAGGGTTTTGTCATCATCCATGCTGTGCTATGAACACAAAGCGCAAGAGAGTAGTAGGTACAAACAAGGTTCATAAAGGTTTATTACAGAAGCCAACCTTTGAAATGAGTACATTAAAATGTTTACCAATCTTTCAATTATTGCTCGTTCAGCAGAGCTCAAAACAAGTGTATCATTACGCATAATAAAAAAAAAAAAAAAAAAAAAAAAAGCATGGGAATAAAGGTACATAGCCCACAAAAATACCTCAAGTAAGTTTAATAGGTATTAAAACTTCATTCAATGTTCTCCCTAACTTGTCATAATATTGCAAAAGACTCATATTAAAACACAAGTGCAATAACATGCCACAATAAAACATTATAATGAGCCATGAAT
Source organism: Dryococelus australis (assembly GCA_029891345.1). NCBI lineage: Eukaryota > Metazoa > Arthropoda > Insecta > Phasmatodea > Phasmatidae > Dryococelus > Dryococelus australis. The sequence continues at coordinate 183,102,874 of CM056993.1, read as the reverse complement.
ACTTTCTCGTAGCGTAAAATACAATGCAAGTTGGCTACCAGGACTATTCACTTAAGAAAAGGGCTTGACAAATTAATTACCAACGTTAATTGCTCACATTTATGAACTTTTGCATGAGGAGCCAAACTCTCTTAAAACAATTATTTATCAAATGACTTTTTTGACCAAAGCCAATAAAATACACAATGCTACAATGGCTCAGCATTTCTCTAGGCATTCGTAAGCAGACAATATTGCTAATTAATGATAACAAGCAGAACCTTTGGGCCCTCAAATAATAGAGCTATTTCAGGAATTCTAAAATCACAGAAAACTGACAGTTTCTCGTTAATATAAATATAAACTGCTGCAAACAGCACGGTCCTTACTTATCCTGTGAACCCATGTAGCCACTAAGATTCAATTAAAAAAAAAAAAAAAAATACCCTGAATTAAACCTTCCCAGGACATACAAAATTATATTGCACCTTACAGCAATTATCAGTCCGCCTTCACTCAGGCAATTTTTCTGCTTAATCATAACCACGTACCTTTACATACGTTTTCCTCAAAAAACATGCAAGCTTTACATAAAACTCTTAAATAGATTGTTAAGTTGTGACAAACTCAGCTGCTTGAAAAGTTACTCACACTAAGAAACATTAAATTTTAACAAATGCCTGACACAGCTGACAATGAAAGTCCATTCTCAATTTTACGTTTACCGTACAAAAGCACCTTAACACATGATGGTGGGGCATGAACTGGAATTGTTTCAGTGTACTGAATTCATGATCCTCAAAATAACTGCATAAGGTTTCTGTTTCAACAATACCTGCAAAGTCCGGTAGCAGGCACAAATATTAACGCAGGCAAGGGTGGGCCACATCAAATGCCCTTCCATAGTCACCAAATGTGTGCGTGAAATATTATAACGTCACCAAATAAATATTTTCAAAACATTTCAATTAAATCCATTTACTTGAATAGTGAGAACTGAAAGTAAAACTCAATATCCATTTGGTCACTGTGAGGAATATCCCGTAAGCCACAGCAGTCAAACGGGGCACTTGCAGTAGAAAATAAGCTTTTACCAAAACCCAAAATTACAATAGCGAAACACATTCAAAATCGCCAATCAAACAGGTATCTCCATTTTGAAAATACCACTGTGAAAACTATTCCAAAAAGTTCTCAAAACAATTAAACATTCTTATTCCGTTTGATTGCTGCGACTCACCGGAATAATTAAGTATAAACTGCAGACTTATGATGAAAATGCCACAACAGAGAATGGGCTCCTAAACCCACATTGTGTAGACCTCAGCTGGGTGAACAAGCCCTCACAGTTGATGCTCGCTGATGCAGTTCATACATCACCGAAGGTAACAGTGCTCAGAATGGAGTTTGGACGACTGACCGGCAGTGAAAGGAGAGACTGGAGAAGGGAGAGACGGGGTGTGCAGGGCCTTAAATTAACGATAGGAGGGAAATTGGAGTGGAGGTTATCAAGGTGTCGAAGGATAGCACAGAAGGGGATTGAGTTGGCCAAGGATAACACCGTTTAGCCAACACATATGTTGATAGTTCGATGAAAGGCCAACTGTCACAACGCAGGAAAGCAGTGCAAGGTAGCCGCCTCTCACACGAGCAAAAAGTATTAATATCCTGGTACTCGAGTGGGGCGGACGACGCGTGCAGCCTCTCCGGGCTTTCATTACTTTGTTTTAATCATGCAGCGTTAATAGCCATTTTTTATTATTGGAACATTTAAATACTTGTTTTTAACCCGGAGAGAGCGCCACCCCACACCTCAGTCTGTTTTGTATACAGGTGAGCTTAATTTTCCAATTTTTAAGGTAATTTAGGCGTCGTGCCTTTTTATCATTATAAGAGCTCTCTGAGCTTCATTGGAGAATGTGTTCCAAGTGCCTCCTCGGAGGAGATAAATGAAAATAAAACGTTGTAGTTTTAAATGTGCACAATTTATTTCCTTCAGCTGTGGAGCAACTGCATAACCTTTTTATACTATTCCACCAAGGCGTAGAGATGGCCATAACTATCTCTGTATGGGAGTGAGAAAGCATTGAGAGGGCCTGTAACAACCTCTCACTAGTCCACACATAAGGAATATAGAACATCTGAACCTGGATCATCAGAGAGGGCCACATATATTATCATTGACCACACACACTGCATCCTCGTGCTCTCTGCGCTGGCACCCTTCGGAAGTATCATCAGAACATTTCTAATCATGACACCCTACATTTCCCTCCGATATCCTACCACAAAACCAGCATGCATCAAACTGGCGCCCTTCGGTGTGGCCATTCCTGCCCGGCAACCTAATCCTTTTCTAGGATGCCAATCTTCCTGAACATCAAATTGGCACCCTTCCGTGTGGCTATTCCTACCTGGCAACCTGATCATGTTCTTCCCACGTCTTATGGCATGACCCAAAACCTATCCCACTTGTGTAGCATTTTGCGCACAAGTGACCTGCAACTTTATCCTGCACCATATGCCTCTCAACTCAGTACCACTCTTCACATTTAATGTATTTCCATGTTTTGTGACTCCTTGCAGTGTAATTCCATGTACTTGTATTTTTCCAGTGATTTCATGTTTTTCTGACCACATATGTTTTACATGTGTTCACGTGCATAGGATCTGCTGGTTCAATCATACTTTGCTACTGGCAAATTTGTCCCACATCATTTTACCTTCCTATGCTTTTCCTTACAATTTACAGGGCCAGAGTTTTGGCGGCAAAGATCACAATTTTTCCTGGCCACCAGGGAAAGTCAGCCATCTTGGACCTGCACGTGGGAGATTATTGATTGCTGCAGTGGCCGTGATGTCAGCTACCCCCTCCCCACCATGAAGAAGGCCATCATCCCACAAGCAACTCCACAAATTCTTCGACCTAGCCCGACCTCACGTCACTCTTTCTACAGTCCTATGGCACGTCACAGGTGAAGACAACCAATTGGCCGATCATTAGTCACGTTCACAAGATGAGTCAGTGGCGCGTGATGATGAGGAGTAGGAAATCATTCTTCCCCCTCCCCTTCCCAATACATGGCAACAGCATCACAAGTGCAGAGCGATAATATTACAATGTTGACAACCACGCCCACTTTTCCAGTGTTACGTGAAAACGTAATATAAGAACTACTGAAATGCCCAGTTTCTGCAAAGTGGAAAGATGTGTGTGCTAAGCAGACATCTGACACATGGTAAACAAATGTGTAGACACGTGCAAACACTGCCAGTGATGTGTGACATGTTTACGTTTCGACCACGGCATGCGACTTGGTGCTACAGTACATGCATGCCAGTGATTTGTCAGGGCACCCTGGAGAAGCACAAACACGCACGAATGTTCTGAAATATCTCTATTGGCCAGACGTGACCATTCACTTGAGGAACTTTGTGTGCATGTGCATCATGTGCAACTGTTTCAAAAGCTGTTGCACGGACAGACAACAGCAGCAGCACCTGCCCACTGCCCACTTCACGCTGCGCACACACACGAATCAGGCCACCTGCAAGACACCTACTCAGCTACTCCAAGGTCGCGACCTCCTCCTCCTGGGAGAGTTCGTGAGTGGAGCGAGGGAGTGCACCATGAGTCTCATGAACAAAGAGAGCAGAGACGCGCGCACATTATCGACGAGGCAAGAGAGAACCAGTGCAACTACACCACTCAGTGGGTGCTTCCACTCTCACACTGCCACAACTCCAACATGGCCAGCAAGTATATGTTTGCATGCACCCCCAATCTGCAAGCAAAAATGGGTTTTGTGCCAGCTTCGCTGCAAAATGGAGTGGTCTAAGGACCACCATCATTCAAGCTCTGGGCAACACATACTACATGATACGCCTAAGCAGGAGGAGGACCGTAACCTATCATTGTGACACATTGCGGCTAACCAGCGCCAATGTCACGATGCCCTGCGTCGACCCACCATCACCAGATGGTGACTTGGGCAGGTCAGCAGTAGCACCACCCACAGACATTAAGGTTTTGGCACAAACACATGACAATGCTATGCCGCGAGCGCTCCCAGCTGAGATGCTCGATGTCACCACATCTACAGGGGCTCCCGATGACGATGCCGCAACAGCTAACAACAGTCCGCCATCAACAAACACCACACTGGCAACTGCAGCTTCGGACGACTGACCTACAGTGTCTGACATTCAAGACATTGTGCTACAGACAAATCACGTAGGCCACCTGACGACGGCCAAGACTGACAGGTGAAGTCTCCACCTGATGCTGTTGTAATGGTCTCGAGATGCCCCATGTCTCCTACGCCATGTATAGACTCATTGGCCTCTGAGTCAGACACGTCAGTTCAACATGATGGGAATGCCCAATATTCTGACTCACGCCGCAGATGATGCAGTCGTTGCCTACATGTCAGCAGCAGCAGACACAAGACGGGGTAGGAAGACGATTCCTCAATACCACGCCGTTCTATGTGGCCTCGCCGCCCACTGCGTGCCACATGCATGGCATGCAGGTGCACATTGACATCAAAAGCAACCATCATAACGCTGCCGTCATCACGGGGTCATCGGTCCCAGTGCCAACAACCACCATCATGATATAGCAGGTACAACCTCAGGCCACATGGCAACCTCCAGCTGCAGGGCACCTGCTGCAATTAAGGATGGTGTAACATCAATGTTGAGAACGAACTGCCTCCAAATAGGGGGAGGGGGCATTTGATGTGTCCCACGTGACGTGTTCTCGAGACCATTAATCACGTCGCCACCTGCCGCATTCTGCAGGGGAGAAGTTCACTAATTGCCCACATGAGTGCAGTGCGAGATTGAAGTGTTGTGCGCATTATCCCACATGCATGAGTGTGTTTGTTTATTTTACGTGAAGTGTTATTATATCACAAATCAGTGTCAACCAAAAGTGCTACGTAACATGTAAGTACCATCATAAGCAAAAAACAGAGCGTAAACAAACTTAATGCGTGATATGCATCACATAATGGCAACATGCTCATTTGCATGATATTGTTTACGTATTTAGGTTAGGGATTTCTAAGGGTTTTTGTCTATTCAAATTAAACGTAACAAATTTTCCAGTGTTTTGGTGTACCGCACATTGAAAACTATGAACAGGGAGCGACACACACTCGCAGTAAAACCGCCAAAATATTGTGGTGTATGCGTTACCAAAATCTATTAAGCACTATGTGTTAACATTTGCAGTATTTTTCTTGGAACAGTATTTTTGAAATATGTCAATAGTGTTAATTTGCTTCACCATTCCATCAGTGTTACACGTGAGACCATCTCATTGCATTTCACAAGTGTTTGTTAATTTTAAGGGTTTATCCATCATCCATGTGGGAACGCCGTGCAAGGCAGCCTGCTCCCGCACGAGCAAAAAGTAGTAGCATCATGGTAATCGAGTGGGGTGAATGTCACACACAACCTCTGCGGGCTTTCATCACTTCGTTTTAATCATGTAGTGTCAAAAGTAATTTTTTATTACTGGCACATTTAAATCCCTACTTGTTTTTAACCCGAAGAGAGCGCCGCCCCACGCCTCAGTCCATGTTTTACATGACTGAGCTCAAGTTTTCACATTTTAAGGTCATGTAGACTTTGTGCCCTTTTATCAGTATAAGAGCTCTCTGAGCTTCAGTGGAGAATGTGTTGCAAGTTCTGTTCCACAAGTGCTCTCATACAAAAGGAATGAGAATAATATTTAGTGTTTCTTTTAATACATTGTAGTGCTGTGTCTATGTTAACTTCATACGTAATTATCTGACATAAAAGACAAGAATCATAATCTACAAAGGTGATCACAACTACTTACTGGCTGAGTATTCATTTAAAAATAATTATTAGGATCTATGTTTTGCTCCGCTCTAAAGTTTCTTTTGTATTTCCACACACCCGCATTCCTACGATAAATTCCAACTTTGCGTGGCATCATCTTACTTCTCCTCTTTTCCCTTCTGTTCCTGATGTCTAAATGTCTAGCAGCGACTGGGCTACGTGTTTGGTATTTTACTCTCAAACTCCACAGCTCTTTAGTCCTCTGCCTCATACACAATTTACTGAACAAAATAAAAATCAAAATAAAATTCCAAACTATCCACACAGTATTTAATCTGGAATATCATTTCCAGTAGAATATTATAAGAGATTGGCATCCCAACGTGGTGGTGTGGAAATTAAAGATTTAATTAAATTGAAGAGTTCACAGGGCAATGAGTGAGAAACCAGTACGTGAACCATATTTTTTAAGAAGTTATTCATGTTCACTTATAGTCCATTTCCAACTGGAAGCGACTTACGAAAATCAACCTTTGAAAAAACACTCTAGGCATAACATGTCAACCTGTTTTTTCAATAACCTGTATTCCACAAATATATAACACTGTGGTTAATTTTAGAGTACTGCATTATTGAATAAATAAAACTTTACCTTAATATCTTCTATAATTTGTAATATTTATTTCTTTTTAAATATGAATTACCAACAGCAGGAGAAGCGACGTATTGGCAACAGCCGGTAAGAAATAGTTCACAGTTAAAATATTAAGTTAACATAGTTTTTTAGTATACTATTTGTAAATTAAACGGTGCCTATTGAAATATGTATATATTTATGAAGCCCCGATAGCAACATTATCTCATTTTTATAGTTTTAAATATCAGAGGAAAATATTGTGACTAGCCGTAATGGTACGGTGTTGTTTTATCGAGCGAGAAAGCAACTGTCTGCTAAACGAGGCTTGTCGCTCTCTCTCGCTTTGCCTCTTTCACACTTGGGAAGTTTCACTTCAATAGTAAGCTGGAATTATACATGTTTTCAATTGTATCATATGTCATACTTATTAGAGCATAATAATGATTTTGAATTTGTAATTTACAATTGGAAAGAAATTTTAATGTTTGAATACTTATTTTAATATATTTAGATATGATGGCAGGGCAGAAACAAAGTGAAGTTGGCAGACGTGGCGAGCAACGACATGGCGTGTTGCTAATTTTACCAAAACGAAGTGTAAATTACACTTACTCCAAAAAATACTTCAAATTACCACATCACGTTTGTAGACATTGTGTTTTTTAAACCTACCTAAGCAAGTTACAATGTTGTGATAAATCTGTGTTTCTGCGGCCGTAATAAATATAATGCTACAGTGTGTTTTGTTAACAGCTGTGTGTGAAATAGAGTGGCATGGCTGCATGGTGATCGTTACGCTGGATATATGTGTGTGTGCGTGAATTCAAATATTTAATGTGAACTATTTATACATTTTGAATGTGAACTGTTTTTATGATGAAGTTATTTATTTACATCCACATTTGTTTATTTATCACAACATTGTACCTTTGTACTGTGTTCGAAACACAGTTGTGTAATGTGATTTACCACCAATTCCAACAAAATAACCAAGCCCAGCCCCAATAAATTTCAAAAAACCTAATACACAGTAAGTAGCAAAACATATAAATATGAGAGGAACAAAAGTTACGGTACGCTTATTTGTGTGCATGTTCACCGCTATATTTTAAGTTTGTATACCAAAAAATAAGCGACACAAGTTGCGTGCTTGATTTTAATGTCTCTTTTTCATTGGAATGTATATTCCTTCGTTATTCGAACTAAGGCCGTCCTTTTAAAGAAATAACCCAACACATATCAATAACAAAAAGTTAAATACTATAGTTCATTACCCTGCAGTTGTAACAGTATTAAACAGTCGCATCAAAATATTTACGTGCATTACGTGTAATGTGCTATGTCGTGGAAAACAAATATGTTACTGTAAAATAACCGTAAGAACTATCGTCAATTCAGGCATTTTTAAAAAGTCATAAAGCTGACCTAAATAATGTTAAAGGCCTAAACTGTGAATATTTGGTACGAAATGGTGGTTGAAATAGACCTACGACAGAATTCTTTGAAAAGCTGTAAACAGTAAACAACACATTTGACAGGTATAACAATAGAAGTCACATTTAAATGTTTATGTTTAGTTGTAGCAAAAGTATGAGAACACATGTACAACACACAATGGCATGTAAACATTGATTTTGACAGATGCTACATGGCAGTCACATGGCAATGTTTGTTTACATTTGGCGGAAGGTTACGAAATGGGCCTGCAAGTAGATATTTAGCAGGGCCCCGAGAAAGTTGCTTCCCAGTGGGGAATGGACTATAAACTGATTACTTTCGCAGATATGGAAGGGCAATTCAGATACAAACAATATACAAGAAACTTCTTGCATTAGTGATGACAGCTTAGAGGAAGAGCACGTAAATGCAGTTACAATGGAAAATACCGAACAAGTAAAAGAAACCGAGAATGTTGCAGTTTTGAACACTACCGTTCATAGTACAGGGAAAATTTTGGCACCTTTGGTAGATACCTTCTTAGCTGCGCATACCTCCAATAATCATGACCCTAATATACAAAATTTTCCAGGACAAAAGGAATGCAGAACAAAAGACTTATTTAGAACAAAAGTTTTCAGAACAGAAGGGAAGTTTGTAAAGTGCTAAAGTTGAAATTATGCAGTCGATGCAGAAATTAACTTATCAACTGGCACATATGCAAGGCAATGTTGTAGCATTGCAGGGCAGGGTTAATGAGCTCGTGACAGATTACTCTGTTCAAGCCACTAAGATAGCGAAACTGTGTGAGGTTTTCAAATGTTTAGAAGTCTGAGTAGACAAACAAATCACACATTCACAGGAAAATGTGGAAGCAAGTGTGATAGCCTTACACGTAAATGTACGAGAAGTGAAATCCCACACGAACGCCTTTGAAAACAACATTTCTCGTAGGGTAGAAAAGATAAAACAAGCTTTGGCCGAGAATTAGGTGGTTTTGAAGTCAGAATTTCAGAGGTCGAGAAAGTAGGAAGCAGTTTTGTGCATGGAAAACCTTTACCTACTACTACAGGTGGATAACCAACTGGCTAACTTCGAAAAACACCTAAACAACAAGCTTACACGCACCAAATCAGAATAAGTGGTGGCAAAAAGAAATTTTGAACTGAAACGCCGGGAAATCCACAAAAAGGTAAATGAAATGAAGGAAAGGTTACGTTTGTCATGAGGGCTGGATAACACCATACCAGTGTCCAGTAGCACTGAGGTGCCTAGGAAAAGTTTCCCAGTTAACACTATTGATCGTACCAGCCTGCCTGATGATAGCATAAACATGGAAGCTGTTTTAACTCCTATGGCGGCCGTTTTGCATCACCCAGCAAAACATTTGGAACAAGAAACAGAAATTACGATAACGTAATTCCTACGTTGTCATGGTGATAAAAACTTCTGACAAAAAGTTTAAGCTGGGTTGCCTAACTTAGCCAAGTACCTGCTCAACTAAGATAAAATAAACTTATAACACTCTGAGATTACTAATTAATAGTGATCTTATTCAAATTCATGAAGATCAAGTTAAAACAAAATATTTCAGATGTAGTTAACACTACTTTAATAACATAAACAGGCTTATTACACATTTACTTATTATGAAAGGTGGTAAAATAAAATATTTTTCTTAAGTTAAATCATTATATTACCTTAGGGCTATGTTTAGAAACAAAAATAGAGCTAAAAAAATATTACTAGCAAAACATTTGTATTACACAATGTAAACACACAGGTGATAAAGTAAACAAACCTAAAAAGTCTGGGGTGGCATACCACTACATTATATAAAATAATATTACACAGAGTACACACGAATGTGGTGCATTGTTTCTTTGGAGTAATTTTCAAGACTCATTAAAGCTTTGCTTGCACAAGGTAGACGAATATCCTGGAGGTAGAAATTCAGTAGGGCTTCAGAAAAATTTAAATTAACAAATGGGACCCAATTAAAGATAACGCATAGTAATCTTTAGCATATAGCTTAACAGAAAAACTTAAATATAAACAAATGTGACAAATGTGTATTTTCGCGTTTAAATAACAATGTAATATATTTATTATATCAGGTCAGTCAGAATTAATTCATAACTATACATGAACACTAAGGGCCTACTTGTTTCTGAATAGTTGCATAAATTTTCTTACTACGGTTTATGGGCAATACTTTCTCAGACTCACGTGGTAACATGTTTTCTTAATGGGACGCTAAGGTGATTGTAGCATTGACTTAATTTTTCTAAGCAAGGAAAGAACTAATATGCGGAAGTTCAATTTAAACAATTACCGGTACGATTGACACAAGTCCATTACGTGTGGTAAGTATTAAAAACATATAATAAATAGTAAGGTACGTATTTAATTAAATAACTTCCACGGAAATGAGTAATCCTCCAATTATTACAATGTACACGTTCGTTAGAATAGTTACCTATTAAACATTTTTTGCGTGCGTTTCAGGTCCCGCTACGAAAATATATATCACTTCGAGGTTTAAATGTTACTTGAAACGTCTCAACAGGCACATAGGAGACAACAATTCTTAACAACGAAAATGCTCATTAAAACTCTGTTTATAACAATGTTTGTATTTTTTCACGTTTAAAACTGGAGCCATTGTACGACAACATACTAAATAGAAATATCATGAAATATGAGTCGCGTTCCGTTTTTAACTACGCTACCAGAATTGCGAAATAAAGTTGTTTCACCTGTGGGTAGAGATATAAATATTGGAATTTAAAATATCTAGCAACAAATACACTTAAATGGTATGGTCATTACCACGATCATAAAGATAGGTCTGGCAACTGCTATCCCTTTGTCTTGTAACGCGTGCGCTAAGTGAAGCTCGCGGCGGCTTGCGAACTAATAGCGCTAGTGCAGGCTGACCCGCTGATAAAATTGCGGTATATGGGAGTTTCAGAAATTTTTGAATAGTATTAAATAACGCCTTTTTATTTTCTTATGTCCGTTTGGCAAAAAGAAGTCTGATATATTTATGTGCGTTTGAAGTTGGTTTCATTTACGATAATGTCCTACTGGAGCAGTAAACCGACATCGTAAAAACCTCTGATCCCATTTTTCTGGCACCATGATTATTGTTTGGCCGAGTCTCCTGCCACGGTACGTGTAAGCAGTTCATTATATACATAAAATGGCTGCTGCCACGGTAATCATATTTCGATTGTAGAATCATTCTCAAAACATCATAGATGAATGAATACAAGTAGAAAAATACTTGCTGCAACGGGTATAAAAGAAAAAAGATTTTTTCCATAAAAAAAAAGGCCAAGTCTGCTGCCACGTGCCACGGGACGTGTAAGCAGGAAAAATATATTCGTCATTTGTTTCAAATGGTGCGAAATGAAATGATTTGACGCGCAGCCGTAACTTCTGCCTGGGCATCTAGATTTTATTGTCACGGTTTTAATTTTCAGCAGCATGCTTGTTGCCACGGGGTGGCAATGAAGTCTGCTCTGTTACTGAATATTATCTTATTTTTGTAGCTTAAGTAAGGGCTTTCAGTGGCGTGGCCTATTTTGTATATATGCGCGGCTATTAAGCAAGTGATTTCATAATTTCACCAAAAACAATATATTTTTCTTGCCACGGGCTGGAAGAGAGATTAAAATATGTAGCTATGAGAAAGGTGGTTATTTTGTTATAGACATCGATTTGAAATGACGCATGATTTAAATTGGACTCTTTGTGTATTTTCAGAAGACATTCTTTTCCGTCCACGCAGTAAAAAGAAAGCATTTTCTTTATCAAACGTCTTTGGACTGTCACAGGTTTTACATTTCATGGCTGTAGAAAGTGGCCTAATTAGCTATGTTCGAGGTCTCGAGACCTGTACGCTATAAGGATGACTGTTGACTCATTACTTGCCTCCTCGCCTTGCACGCAAGGCGCTCTATTGACGTACTGTGTCTTTCAGTCGGCGACTGGCCAGGACGTTATTAATGTTGACCTTATATTTTATGGCACGTTAATAAAGATAGAAGTATTATGAGTGTCCAAGGACAAAACTCAAGTTTCTGTATGGAAAATACAACTGTTACGATTAATTCTAAAAACATCCGTTTTTTGGTTTGTCCGGGGGGGGGGGGGAGTATCGGGACATGTACCAACCCCCTCCCCCCCCCAGGCCAAATGAAAATAAGATTTAGAAATAAATTACGCTGCAAATTATATTTTTCTAAATAAGTAAGGTGTAGCATCCCTTGAAATGAAGGATGTTTATAGCATTTTGTGGCTGTCGTTATATTAGCTTATTGGTTGTAAAACATTTTTGAACTAATAATTTTTTATATTATGGCTTTCAAAATTTAAAAAATATATATAAATTTGTAACTTCCATTTCTCCACACAGATGTAAATTCCCGGCCATACCCCTGCTTGGTTATGCTCCTCCCAAAAATAAAAAATCTGCGTTTGTACATGCTTCTTGATCATGAGTATAAATTTAGTTTTATTTTTGTTTCGAAAGTTTTGTTTTGTAAGGCTGTATTAACTTGTATTTTCATATTATCAATCAGAAATTATGTTCCTGCGGGGGAAATGAAATAATATCAAAACATCTCGGCCTTGCTTAAAATGATTTTAATCAGCAGTACCCACTACCTCTAGATACTTTAATACAACCCCTACCCCCTCCCCCCCTCCAAAAAATTCCTTTTCTCATTCTTCCGTTTACAGGCCCACATGTGGGAATCTCGCTGCCTTGCTCCCTCTTTCTAGACATGTGAACAAATTTACGTACATGAGAAATTGGTGACGAAATATTAATAATAATAAATTGGGATGCAAAAGCTTATGGCAACTACTGAATAAAGAAAAGTAGAAAATCAATAAATGTATACATTAAAAGGGGGGAAATGCAGGTAACATAATCTTTTTTTGTAACGAATCCAAAAATAAATAATGCATTATAGTGTTATGCAAAGTCCGATCAAATTTTGTACCTGAGACTGAATCAAACAATAAACTTACCTTCACGATTCCCCATCTGATATGTTTCTGTATGAAAATTATTTATCATGCAAAATAAATCTTCGAGCTGTTACTGTAACTGTATTTAAATTTTGAAATATTATACCATAAATAAATAATTTTTTATTTTATAGGAACATATTTGTACAATTTTCTAACCATTTTTCATGTCCAATAACACTATTGTACCTAAATATTTGTATTTATAAAACATTATCGTTTGTTAAGCATGCCCGACGTTAATTACTGAGGTTTCCTGAGTAAGAGATATTTTCTCATTATTAGAGTCACTGGATGTCCTCTTTTACCCGTAAACGTCATATTTCTGAGGTCTTGTAAACTGTCCAGCCGGGTTTTACAAAAATCGAAATGCCCTAAGTGGAAGACAGCAGAGTTTTTTTTTTTTTTACATTAGTAACGGTGCCAAGGAACTTCCTGCTTAAGTGTACAGTTTTCAGAGAATATTATGTAAACCTTTTATCTTTATCAACAATCACATCTTTGTGTGTGGCTGTTTTTGTTTTACACGTCTGAGTTGAGAAGTGCCTAATCAATTCATAATTGTATGATTATTTGCTAGGAAATAGAAACCTGATACAACAAATAAAATTGTCAAAGAAATATGATAAAAATGTATCAAACTGAGCTCTGCGAGAGTGATTAACTGTCAATTATAAAAGTTGTTCAGTCCTTATATGAAACTGTGTTTTGATTGAATGCTTCTATATTACTTTCTTATGAAATACTCTGCAGTGCCCACAAACTAAATTGAATTGACTGTCATATTCAGAGTGAACATGATTATCACTTCATCTGTCTGCATAACAAATTTTTGCATTACTATAAAGCAATAGGGAACTGATTTTTGGATAGAAATTTTCATGTACTATTTTTTCAACTGACCTATGACTTAATATACTGATTTTGTGTATTTCCATTGTAAAATTGTGCGTCCGCTTTCATTTTCTTGCAAGTTTTCTATTTTTTTGATGCCAGGTATTTGAACATAACTTCTTTTTTAGTACTGTGCCACTACATAATCTGATAACCCTAAGCATAATAATCACAGTCCAACATCTTCTGACAAGCACTAGCATAAATTTAGTACGCACCTAAGATCCGGAACTCATAGAGAAATAATGGCCATTTCTCCAAATCCTAAACAGAAACTAGCTCTTAAAAACTGTATATTCGTTGGGAGTACGTTACCCAAAAAGATGAATATATTCCGTCTACGAAAAAAAGCATGTAGCTGGATAGAAGAATAATTTTAAAATGTCAGTACTTCCACTTGCAGGTATTTGTGAACGAAGGTGAGACCTCCATTCCACTTGGCACTGAAAGAGCTGACGAGCATTCCTTTAGTTACTGGTTCTGCTGATCAGTAACGGAGGATTGGTGTTATGGCATCTGGGTTTGAGACTATACTTCCTGCTGAAACTACTGACGTACAGAAACCAGGCAGTCTCAGTAAAAGCAGACGATGCAACATGGCGGCGATGTATAACTAGCAAGCTACGTTGTTATTATGTTCAGAAGTTGCAGGTGGAAAGTATATTTTCACATTCTTTGATCTCATCATCAATTGATGAGATGGACTCAAACAAAAATGAAAAGAAAAAATATAGAACTTTATGTATACTTATTTGTAAAATGTACTTTTGCAAACCATGCTTATATCCAGAAGCAACTGACTTCATATTGGATCTTTGAAATGTAAATAAAAATAAATAAATAAATCCCTGTTTACAACATGTTTAAGCCTATCATTGCTACATTGCGTATGGCAGACGCCATTATTCCCTCCTGAAAACTACTGACGAGTGTTCCACCTGGTTACAGTACTGGAGTGCGAATATTTACTGATGGCGTTCCTTTTGGGCATGCTACTGGTCAGTGCATTCAGTACCAAATGGAATGTAGCCCTTCAGTAAGCAAGGCAGCCGTAAAGGCAAACAGATAATAAGTTAAATCGAAACACGTTTATTCTCTCAACCTTACAGGTGAAGATGTATACGGATATTGCACTGGAAGTGAATTTAACATTCTACACCGTACACAGCAAAAGGCAGCGTCCAAAGGAGTCTCTTGCGTGGTGGGAAACTAATGGTTAAGACTTAAGTCAAGTTCGTATCTTCCTGAAATTCTGCTACATCTAAACAAAAAACGATACCATGTGACATCTAAAATTTCAACTATGAAATGCTTTGTTCACATTCTCCAGCTGTCTCCAAACAATTCTGGCATATTTAAAAGAGCATATTATGATCACAATTTTTGACTTTATTTAGGGCATGTAAGTCGATTTTGTGACTTTTAACATTGCCTGTATTGACAATAATTGTTATTGGTGAATATTATACACATGTCGTTTATATTATGCCATTCACGCTAAAGTGAGCACTTTTTAAGGACCTCACAACAGTAATAATAGCAAATAAATGTATTTCATTGTAATTTCAGATGTTAACTTTTGAGAGTAGTGAAATGGATATACTTTACTTATTAGTAACATGTCAATTTTTGTACCAACAAATGGTGGACGACAAAAATTGGCTGAAAAGTAACATTGCGAAGGAGGGTAAATATTGCTCACTTTACTGTGAACAGCCTGTACCTGTGATATTATCTATCTGTGGCATTAATCACATTACGGATTGGTGGTGGATGTTTCAAAACAATCTTATGCCAAAAAAAATTTAACACGGGCACGTACCAAACGAAAATTTGTTCCTTGCAACACCTAAAAGTACATATTTATCTGTAACTGAAAAGGCTAAAAGTTTTATCTATGATATCTTTAGTATCCTTTAAACCTTGGACTAAGCAGTCATTTTTAAGAAATGGTGCCTAAAATCAGTATGTAATGCAATTACTGTGCCTAACACAAAATTGCAGCAAAAATTGTTATTGCATAAATTAATCTTTATATTATCCTAGAAAAGTGTTTTAATTCAGTAAATCTACTTGACGTTTCGCTGTGAAATAAGTACAGAGACAAATGCACGATACTACAGTACTACAATTTTCAAAGGAACTTGAGATCATCTTTCTTACATCTTAACATCTTTGCCTTGCAACTTTTAACGCATTTTCACGAAATTATGTGAAGTTCTATGGCTGCAGGTGTGTCAGTTTTTTTTAAAGGAGCTATCCCATTCGAAGTGACATTCCAGTTTCACTCTGTTGAAGACACTTCATTTCTCATTCAATTTCTGGACTTGATGATGTTTTTGTAAACTTCGATGTTGGAAAGTAGCTTTTGAGCAAAATACGATATATTAAAATTAATGCTGCTTTGTGGCTTTACAAAAGAGTGATACCTCAGTTCTGGAAGAAAATCATTAAGTACAAATTTTCTTCCCTCATTAGTAATATTACCGGGTTTAGCTGCTGCGTTTACCAAACTCCTGAGAACATAAGAAAAATGTACTTCAATTCCGTGGTTGCAGTGAGAATGAATTTTTCGCATAGTTGACATCGCTCTTCTGTAAAATTGGTGAACAAATAAAGTTCCAATTTGGCTTCCTGTCCTGTTATCCCACTTATCTTTGTTTCCAATATAAAAACCTTGTGAAAATTAGCGCCCCTAACCCCCCTTAACATTTCTGTGACTCAGTTTGCATTATTCCTCTCTTCTTCCCTTCTGAGCACCAGTGTTAATTTTATGGCAATTTAAACTTTTGACAGCATAATTTCAATGAGATGTTTTCGTGCAGCCACGAAGTGAAACTAAATATATGAATTAATTTATTTACATTCCATTGATCCTTTAGTTTGCCAAGGGGGCTTCAGGATATTGAACAAGTCGAAATACAATCTTACAGTAACTTAACAGCGATGCCCCGCATAAGGGTATCAATTTATTTTATGTAAGGAAACACAATGTAACGATGATTACGTGTTACGTGGTTATGTGTGAGAATACGTAACGCACTTGTGAAGTGAGTAGGTTAAGAACATATGTAACTAGTGCAGAGAAACTGGAAGATCGCGTTGTGTGTGTGTGTACACGTAGTTTTTACACCTATGCGACAAAAACATGATTCACAAACACCATTCAATAGAATGTGGCATGAACCATGGTCACCATGTGAGTTTTTCACTAGATGTCTGGTATATTTGCTATAGGGACATAACACAACATCCTGGAACACTGAAGAAGATTTCTACCACACTATATACTGAAATGATACTCTCTTTAAAAAATTACAAATTATTTGAAATTTTATGAAAATATTGTGAATCTCAGACCAAGAAATTATATTCTTAATTATGCAATTAAAATACTCATAATTCTGCTTCATACATAGCTCTGAGATACTTAGAGAGTGAGATTGAATAAAGGGGCCTTAACTTGATCCAGTCCTTGATTGACGCCCAATAAAATGAATATGCACTTAAATAAAATCTTCAATTAATAATACTGAAAAACTCACACCAATATCTATTGGGAGCGCAAGATATCTTTCTGCGAGGTATACGTGGGCACAATTCAGTAGTGAATAATTGCATAAATTTCCAAGATGGTGATCTCTCTCTCTCTCTCTCTCTCTCTCTCTCTCCCTCCCTCCCTCCCTCCCTCCCCCCTCTTTCTCCCCCCTCTCCACCCTCTCTCTCCCCCTCTCACCCCTCTCTCTCCCCCTCTCCCCCTCTCCCCCCTCTCTCTCTCCCCCTCTCCCTCTCCCTCTCTCTCCCTCTCCCCTCTACCTCTCCCTCTCCCTCCCTCTCTCTCTCTCTCTTTTTTTTCTTTCTTATGGGTGATTCATCAATAACCGCACATCAAATTCCTCTAGTCTGTTAATAACATCCTTTGCAAATTTTCCAAAATATCTTACTGCCTCTGTATGGGATATTATATTTCTTATGATTAGCTCTTGTTCTGTTTGTTTTATTTAACTCTTTTCTAATGTCTTCAATCTTTGGGCATTCCAGAGTCACATACTGGATAATATCTTCAATTCTAAAGATTGTACAAAGAGAGTCCACTAAGTTAAATCCATGTAACTTGGCTATCAATTTTCCATACCCTGTTATTATCTGTATAAGATGATAATCACTTGTAATATAATGGTGACGATATCTTTCCTTAACATGTGGTAAGATGCTGTATGTGCCCTTTCCTTCTCCATCCTATCCCACATCTCCTGCCAGATTTCTAGGAATGCTTCTGTCTTCTCCTTGTCATCCCTCGGCTGATATAAGCCTAATATGGGTCATGTGCATGAGGCACAGATCCGTGTGATGCGTGTGTCCAGTGCATCGAAGATGGGTTATAGCCCAAGAAGATAAAGGCGTTTGGTAGGGTAAAGTTTTTATGTAAGTGTTTTGCAGTGCACTCCTGTCCACATCCTGTAAACTAGTAACTAAAGAGTTTGTTGTACCTGTTGGCAAGCACTCCTGTGTATATATTGTATATAACAGCAGTCGTGGCCACCAGCAAAGGGTTTTGTTAGCATGCAAGATCTTTGTGTTGTTGTTTATTGTTTACACTCCTGTGCATATACTCATAACTAGTAAGTAAGTATTGATGTATTAATTTTGTGGAGCACTCCTGTGCATGGAAGTGTCTTGGAGCTCAATTCAGACATTGATGTGCCATGTGGCCTGCAGGGACCTCATCTTTGCCTTAGCCCTTCCATTGGTTCAGGGGGCTCTTTGTTGTCAATGTATCTTTGTGTAGTTTAATGCTGGTTCAGACGAGGTCTCTAAGTTTTTTATGCAGCTGTGTTAAATATGTATTGGTTCTTTTGAGTTTGTGTAGCACCCTGCATAATTTAATGTTGTTTTATTTTGCAATAAACACCGGATGGCTCTGGATCTAATGAGCATGTGGTCATAATCCTCCCCTGTACTTGCATTTGGCATGCTCTATGGGCAACAATGGAGTAGGAGAGGTATATATGTGTGTTAGAACTAAGCCATGTGGCTACATCGTGACCCTAGATAGAGTCTGTGCCCACAGCGTGGCCATGCATGAAATCATGGCCTGGCACCCTGGGATCACTATTGTATTACTACTGCCACCATCTGCTGCATTGCCAACTAACACGGATAACAATGTGGCATTCAGCAATGTGTGACTGTCAAGCAACACCGTGAAACGTGAGATTAGTGAACTGTGTGTGAATTGAGCGATACTGTGTGCATGTGGACTCAGTTTAATTTCGCTCTCTCTCCTGCCAGGCACATCAGTACCGAGGCAGCATGCAGAGTAACTGTAACTGTAAACACCTGTTGGTGGGAAAACTGTAAAATTGAGCATGGGAAAGAGTATGGGCCCACGTGTGTCCAATGTGTGCATATGTTTGTGCCACTTGCCGAGGATCCACACCGTGGCCATGGACAGCAAGGTGTGCATGTGCACGGGCATTAAAGAAACTAACTGACTAGACTTAGATCAGGCCTCTGAACCACAAGGCCAGTGCTCCACGCTGGTATACATTGACCTGACTAGTAAATTGGCATGCTGTGGGGGTGCCACCACCATAAACACAGGGACTGCGCTAGTCCGGGTGAACAGTGTGCCTACCTGGACCTTGTAGTGCAGAAATCAGACCTGCCGCTTGTAAAATGCAGGCTGGGGATTCTGATGCCATGCTTCCCACTGCCAATATTCATGGGCCAACTCTGGGAGGCTCCTGTCGAATTCATGAGACAGTGCAAAGACAAGTTCTCTAGACATGGAATTCCGACGGAAGAGTGGTCGAGCCGTGTGGCGAACCAGTTTCGTGACAGTGCCAGGGATTGGTGGTCACATACTGGGCAGTTCGAGATGCCTTGGTCAGAGTTCATGCAGGCGATATAGTACTGGTTCAATGACGCCAAGGTCAGAGCCATGTGTCGTACGAAGCTGTGTCTGCAACAGGCAGAAGGCGAATGCACGGAGGCATTCATCGGGCAAAAGGCATGTCTGCTCCACCAACTGCACATGGGTTAGGGGCAAGGAGCTGGCCTTGAACTGATCCTTCAGCTCTTACAACCCGAGCTCTGTCAATGCTTTCGTGAGTCAACAATTTGCCTGTCAGGTGTACGCCGTGGAACATGAACTGAAGAAGACCTTGCATGTCATACTGTGCTTACGCCTCCCGCTCTGGAGGGGTCAACTCTGAAGACGCCCTAGTCGACGTGAAGTACATCATGCTGCCATCACTCCAGCTGCCAACCTCACAATATCCAGGGCCCCATGGAAAAACTGTGCAGAACAGAGGAGGATCCAGCCATGGGCTAGGCAACTGCCACCTGCCATGCCGCCAATACTGCTCTGAGCGTGCATACCACTGGCACCGGGAGTGCTCCCTTGTAATCACCCACCAGGCGGAGGCTACACAGCTGGGAAACAGATGCTAGGGGGTGCCAGGCAGGCTGAGTCACACCTCTTCAGAGACAAACCAGCTAACATCACTTCACGACAACGCAGGGACAAAAAACACTCCCTCCTGGGCCGTATCTCGGCAAGCAGGAACCTGCTATGCATCCTGGTGGATGTCAGCGAGCAGCCGAAGGCATCCCTGATCGACAAGGCGGCAACATACAACTTCATCGCCGCCCACCTTGTGCCAGTCCATCAGCTGATCACTGAATTGGCTGCTATGCCTCACCACCAAGGGTCCACCAACGGGGATTTTGAGACATACCAAAATCGCTGTCCAGATGAGACCTTGTCACTACTACCACTGCCCTTGTGGTAGAAAGACTGAGGGAGGATGTCATCCTGTGTCAGTCTAGGTTGTGCGAGCAATACGTCAACATCGAGACAAGGAAGGAGCAACTGCATGTTGGCACTGCTGGCCGACATACTGCTTACGGGATTAAGACCTTGTTCTCCACCTCTCTCAGAGGACCTATGTTGCTGGACGAATTTAGTCCCGGGGTTCTGCCTGAGCATATGTCAGTGTTTCACTCGTGTGTTGAACCAATATCATGCCATGTTTGCAGTGTCACACTTGTTGCGGCAGATCACCATCACTCAGCATGAGATCAGATAGTGTCAGATGCCCCCTTTTGTGAGACCTATTAACTACAACAGCCCCACATGAGTGAAGAGAGTTGCGCAGCTCTTAACAGCGAGGTCTTGAGAGCCGAAGAGGATGACTGAAGTGAATATGGAGTGGCACCGGAATGAAGGGGTGGGGGAAATGGGAGATCCCCGAGAAAATCTGCTGACCAACAGCATCGTTCGGCGTGATTCATACTTGCAAAAATCCAGTGACCCGGCCGGGGATTGAACCCGGCTCGCCTTGGTGGGGGGCGAGCCTGCTAATCGCTCAGTCATCATGGCCCTGACAGCCCCACATGACAGGCTATTTTAGACAAGGTCACAAGCATGCTTAGGCTGGTGTCAGACGAGCGACTTGGGTGGCGCCACTCGGGTCGCGCCACTTCCTTTCATTGCCACTTGATACGCCAACTCGGGTGGCTGCCTAGTTGAGATGTGGACACCAAAGAGATAGCAACAGTTGCACATCTGTATTTGGCTAGCAAGAAAAAGAGAAAAAGGCGATTTTGGGTACATCCTATTATAATGGAGAAAAGGGTATCAACCTTATTTTATACTATATACCCATGTATCAAGGAATTAAGCCAAATTTTTCAATTTTGCACGTATGTATCAGGCATCATTCAATGAAGTGCTTGATATTGTAAGATGTAATTTGACCCGTCATGACCCCACCATGAGGTCAGCAGTAACACCAGAAGAAAATTAATCTGCACTCTTAGGTTAAGTAGATGTGTATAAAATTGAGTAATTACAAAGTTAGTATTACTTGATTATGAGTGTTGAACATTTCCAAGACACGACCAAATACCATGTTTTGCTTACGTATATGTTATTCATGTTTACTTTTGGTTTCCCATAACAGACATCTGCATCCCAATGATGAATAAGCACAAAATATCCTCTTGAAAAAATGTTAACACCATTCAACATTGTAAAACAGCATACATCCATATTTGGGATGAATTTCTATATTCAAATAGAATTTGCAATGCCGAGCTGAAATAATAATGTAATGTTTTCAATCAATTGCTTTGTAAATAAAATGAAACCCTTGTAATTACTTGATGTACTTAAAATATGAAAATACATATCTTTAGAACAGTACATTATTCACATAAACATAATGAACAAACACATATTGCAATACATATGCAACCACTTTGAAAAAGTGCAAAATTATTCACACTAAAATAAACAATACAATGCAGTGCAATCCAAAGTGCAATACTTTGGAGCAGTACACTTATATTCACACAAAATAATGAACTAATAATACGAATGAGAACTAGTTCCCTTCAAAAAGGTCAATGTCAGAAAAAGGGCTTCTTACAGAAGCTGCTCTTGGGGGTTGCTGGTCCGAAGGATAACTAACTTGTGTGTGAGTAGCGATTATGTAGCTGAATATATTGAGGACTTTCAACATGTGCACTCAGGTTGTTTTGATATTGTGATTGCGGGGGAATCATCTGTGAAGCAATAGTAGGAACATACATTTGAATTGCAGTATCAATGACGTCCATTAGCTTCCTTTTAACTCCAAATCGTGCATGTTCAGGAATTCGTTTCAAAGGTTGAAACATTAACAAAAGAAACATCCTATCGAAATAATTCTCTAGTTCAATTTCTTGTTCTACTCTACACTTAACACTCCTCTCCACAGCGGTAACCAGACTCTCACCTATTGGGTCATGTTTAGTTTTGTGTTTTTTGGAACTGGAGAAGGCAGCGGTGAAGACACATCGGGATCTTCGTCCGCGAGAGAGCTTGTGGTGTCCTTTGAGCTTGTGATGTTTTCCAAAAATGCCAATTGTTTGAAGTATATTTAAATTGGACGTTTTCATGGTGCTGACCCAGATTTGTGCTCTTTCTGAAGTTTTAGCTCTCTTGAGTAGCTATCACGCAGGCTTTTCCATCGCCTTAACAATTTTTTACTGATGACAGAATACAATATATGAAAATATTATAAAAAAAAAAAAATAGAATGAAACATTTCCTAGTATTAATGTTTTTATTCTATAATTAGGGGTTGGCAGTGGTTGAACGGCTAGAGCATTCGCCTCCCACCAAGGTGATTCAGGCTCGATTCCTGGCTGGGTCATCTGGAATTTTGCATGTAAGAGTCGGAAGTCCAAGTTCACAAGGTGGGCTCTGGCTATTCAATCACTAGAATTTGTGGTTGAGCACATTCCTGGCAAGCACAACGAGCTAGTGGATGAGTTGTCCCTGAACCCCAACCCTATCAGGCACACGATGACACCACCTAGGTCGACATCCTTCCCCTGCCCTGTGATAGCGAGCCAGCCAATCAGCCATCCGACCAATCTCCAGAGGTGACATGCGCTATGGAGCAAGCAGACGCGGGCCAGAACTTCGAAGAAGTCTGACGCTAGGTCTTTTGGGCACAGGGAATGGACAAATTCGCACATAGTAAGCAGGCATCATGCAAATCCGAGCACCTGGATCTCTATAGGTCAGTCAACAGCATCCCCCAGTGCCACACATGCAATGGCAATGCTTCTGGAGGGTGTTTGTGCCACAGCTGGCCTGCGTGGCTGTGTACCGACGCACCTCGAAGACACCTCGGTGCCAGGGAAGTGTGCCATGGGCAAACACTTCCACTGGCCTGGGATCAACAAGGAGACCGCCAGTACATGCACACATCTGTAGTGTGCAAGACATGTAAGACCCACCACTGCAACAAAGTGGAACAGCAACACCTCAGGGAACCAACCCAACAGTTCGACACAGTCACCCTCAACGTTATAAGCCCCTATTCCAGATCCACCAGGGGCAAATGCTTTGTCATCATCTTGACCAACCTATTTACCCATTGGTTTGAGACATTCCCAGTCAGTAACACCTGGGCCAGCACTATCACTCACCTGCCTGAGTCTGAGTTCTTTCCCCATTGGGGTTACCGTGGGGTGCTCCTGACCAACAACATCACCCAGTCCGTGGGCTGCAGATAGCAGATGGATTGTGCCTGTTGGCACATAATGCACTAAACCACCTCCATCTACCATCCACAGGGCAACCTAACTGAACACCAGAACCAAGAGGTGGGTGCAGCATCGATGAAGACCATATGAAATGGGACGTACACTTAATCTATGCACTATTTTCCTCGTACAAGCTTGCAAATGCAGTGACCAGTCTACACTGGTCACTGCAGTTGCTGCTGCAAGGGCAAGATCTGCCTATACTGGGCCAGCTGGAGGTGTGAGACCAGGTAAAACCAGAGGAAAGTCCCGCTCACTGCAGGCAGAGGCTGCAGCACATGAGAGATTCAGCGTGCTCCCTCCCCTCCCCCCAAAAAAAACTATAACATGAGCAACACATGTACATGTGCACACACCCTTTGACTTTGTCAACAGGGCAGAGACAGTTTATGCATGTAGTTCCCCCCACCCATTTGCCCTGGATAGGCCCGGAGAAAATTGTTGGCTGCGCAGGAACCTCATTCTACTTAGTACAGCTCAGGGGCAACAGACCATAGAAAATTCACTGCGACGTCCTATGCATGGCAAGTGATACAGACAACGATCACATAGAGCCAGGGGCAGACGCCCCTCCGGAGCCATACAACCTGGAGAGTGAGGTGAACTTGGCTGCTGTGTTTGCAATCTCCACTGATGTCAAACCTCAGGATAGCAGAATCGACACTCCTATTATGCCTACCAGGGCTTTGCAGGGTTCACATCTGGAGACCCCACATCTGGGAACGACGGGGTCACTTTTCCAATGCACTCAGAATTACTGTGGAGTACAAACTGTCCCTCAACCCCATTTCTGGACTTCCTGGGTTTTCCACCAGAGGATTCCGGGCTTGATGCCGAGCAGACAATGCCGAATTTTGCGGGTTTCTCGCCAACAGACCCAGAGCCTATCGTAGAACAGCCTGTTATGACCACGACAAAAGATGGCCAAGATGCCCTGGTGCGAAAGCCACTCCTACATGATGCCCATTTCCGTAGCAGTTTTCATACCCATTTTCTGCTAGTGTTTCTGCTCCCATGTAGGTTACAATCCAGACCTCTCCGGAGGGGTCTGACTCCGGGTATAACAGTTTTCGTACCTATGGGCATGCCCAAAATGGTAATAGAATGTGTTCTACATTTCTGTTATACCCATGGAACTGCAACAGAGAAGATGTCGGACACCCGAGTAGCAACCTGGAGGCGTATATATTCTTTTACGACAAAATTACAGGTTCTGTAAAATGTGTTTATGTACCAAATTAAACTTAATGTACACGTAAGTAATGGGAAATTTTTCAATTAACTCCCACTGTCATAATAAAACAATAAACACGACTTTGAAAATACGTGATAACTATGGACTTTTATAATATATATATAACATTTTATAGAGCTAACTGGGAAGTTGTGTCCATAACTCAGTGAGTTTGTGCGCGGGTTCACGTCACAAAATTGTAGGTTTTATTTAGAGTTCAAATCTCTGTGTTGCAAAACTTTTTAGTAATTTTATGTGATACACTATTGCTGTTTATAATTTAAGTTATTGCCAGAAAACGTTTATTTCTGCAATATCTTCATCTAAAAGCAATAATACAAACCAAAGCTTAATAAAAAATAATCACAGGCAGCCAATTACACTGTGCAGTCACTTGTGTAATATTACTTCTATCCAAAGAAATTCTAGAAATAAACGTTTTCTGACAATGATATAAATTATAAACAACAATAATTTATCACATAAAATAACTAAAAATTTTGTTACATTGCAGAGATTTGAACTCTAAAACCAAAAGTTTTATGGTACAAACCTGCGCACTAACCCACTGTGCTACACACACATCTTGAAAATGGACTGTGTAAAGGTATATTTTAATGCATGTAGCAGGAGCGATGTTAACCTTCACATATAAAAGCTTTATTATTAGTAATGTGATATTTTCCCTTTCTTTTAGTCTCCTAACGTATAAGCTTGTTTAATTACGGAAAGCACAATATTGATTATTATGCTTGTTAAAGATTTAATATTTAAATAATTTAATAATGTTTTAATTAGTCGCATAAACGTTCATTGTACATAAATGTGAAAACAGTACCTTGTTTTTTATACATAAGCAGTGCCGTTACTAACATTATTTTCCATACATTAACAGCCTAGTACTTGTACTCAGAAAATTAAATAAATATAGTTTTTTGGAAAATAAATTGTCTTAGTACTTTTTGGATGTACCGCAAAGCTCCTACATATAATATTTGATTGCATTTGTAGCCCTGCCAACTGCGGAATGT
Organism: Dryococelus australis; assembly: GCA_029891345.1. NCBI lineage: Eukaryota > Metazoa > Arthropoda > Insecta > Phasmatodea > Phasmatidae > Dryococelus > Dryococelus australis. The sequence continues at coordinate 183,076,698 of CM056993.1, read as the reverse complement.
CTGCCATTTGCAAGTTATTTTTACTTGCCATTTACAATTTTCTGCTAGCACTTTAAGTAACGTGTGTGGGTATGAACTGATGCATTCTTTCTTCTCTTCTGCTATAGAAATTTTTATGCCTTCTGTTGTGCCCATGGGTAAAACAGAAGGTCGCAGAAATTGTGTATCGTGTGGGGATGGTTTAATGGCTACTGTAAACTAGTAAGTATTAATGTATTAATTTTGCAGGGCACTCCTGTGAACGTTCTTGTACTCATCATGGTTACCCTCATGCTCCATAGTCATGCACGTGGTCCGACAGGGCCTGCACTTCCACTGGGGGCTAGTGTCCCCGCTTCTGACTGCCATTTGGCAGTCTCTCGTTGGAGCTCAAGCCGGACAGACACATGCAGTGTGGCCTGTGAGGGCCTCATCTTTGCAATCACCGATCCATAGTTGTGTCTGTTGTTAATCATTTTAAACATTTTTCACCTTACCGCCAATGCTGGTCCTGACCATTCCGTTGATTTGAAGGGCCCATATCTAATTATTTTTCACCTACTGGCTTTTTTCTCATCAGTGTAACTTTGTGTAGTTTTAGTGTTGTTTTATTTTGCAATAAATACCAGATGGACCTAACTTGCACGTGGTCACGATCATTCTTTAAGCATAAGGCACCATCCTCCCCTGTACTTGCATTTGGCGTGCTCCTTGGCCAACAATGGAGTAGAAGAGGTACGTGTCTGTGTTAGAACTAAGCCATGTGGCTATGTTGTGACCATAGATAGAGTCTGCTCACCACGTGGCCATGTGCAAAATCTTGGCCTGGTGCCCTAGGATCATTATTGCATTACTATTGCTACTATTTACTGCTTCACCAACTAATACCGGTAACATCCTTCTTTGTTGCCAAAGACGCTCTATTTTTTCCAGCAAGCCTCTTTCTTCTGCAAACATATCCAGTGGGTTTGCCCCTGCCTGGGTAGATACAGTTCTATATGCCTTTATTATTGCTGGTAAGGCTGCTCTATTTAGTCTGACATTGGGATACCAGACAGATACTCCATATAATGCAATTCCTAAGAATTCATCTTTGTTGAATTTATTCATTGTTTTTAAGTCCAAGCCCCAAGATGCTATAGATACATCTGATCTTAATAGAGGCTCACTGATTTATCCATGTGGTCTTCAATTTGAAGCATACTATCAAGTATAACTCCAAGGTATTTGACTTTCTTTTCCAATTTAACAGATATTACCTTAAATCTTATTGCGGATCTCTGCAGACTCCCTTACATAAAATCATTCAATTGGTTTTCTGTACTGAAAACTCAAGTTTCACCTTATTTCCCCATTCCTGTATCCCTTAGGATTTCTTCTGGTTTGGCTTCAAATTCTCTTCTGTTTCATGCTGGGATTACAATCAGTACATCATCTGCATATGCAAATATTTCACATCCATCTGGAAGATTTACTCGAATCAGTGTATCAAAGAGTGTATTCTACAAGAGTGGTTCAAGGACTGTCTATACTGATAATTTGTTTCTCTATGCACACTTAATTAACTTCATACAAGCTTATTCTCTCTTCCAAGAAAGATTTTATTTTGCCGTAGTGATTTCTGGGATATGTCTTTTTCTTGAGTTGCCAGAGCACCTCAGGCCACCAAGCATTGTCAAATGCTGCACTAATATAGACTATGCTGAGGACGTATGTTCCAGTCGTTGTTTTTATTTTCTTGATAATGACCGGCACTGCTCTTTCAGTCCCTCTTCCTATACAAAAGCCATATTGTTTATTAGCTAATCCTTGCTAGGCCTCTACGAAGGATAACAGCCTTATATGTATTTATTAGTTTTTACAACACTTTCCCTAATACTGAGAGAAGTGTTAGTGGTCTGTAGGTACTTTTGTAAGGTCTTTGTATGTACCTTTATACAGAATCTTTGGAAATCATCCTTGAGCCAGGCACTGGTCCATTAATGATAGATCAAGACAGATCCATGAATAGACTCGTCAAAATTTCTGGAGTGTTTGCATCATGTCCTGGTGTCTTGTTCTTTATTTATTCTTCATGATTCTATCCAACTCTTCCATTGCCTATTCATTTATGGTGGGATGTCTTGCAACTCATCCATACAGCATTATTTCTCTTCATGAGTCTGTGTTTCTTCATCCAAACTCTTATCTGGCAGAAGAGATGTAGCTAACTCTTGTGCATTATCTTGATCATCAATTATAATTCTCACTTGTCTTGTTAGATTCTTCGTGTACTGATTACATTTTAAATTGTTTGCAAGAACTTTTGTATACCAGTCCCTAATGATCCTCATTTCCCGTTTTCGTCTTTTGTTGTCAGCATCAAGTAGCATCAAGTTTTCAGGTGTTGAAACCATGGTGTCAGGTCATGATTCCATGCACGGTCACGCAGTGAGCAGAAACTCTCACTAGGGTAGTGATGTTGCCACATGGCTAATTAAATTGATGCTAAATAACTATGGAAACTTCTGTTCCATTGTTGGCCGTGTAACATGCCAAATACAAAAACAAGAATATAACTGACATGCGCAAGAATTAAGGGTGACTACATGCATGTTATATCGAAAGCCATCCACCATTAAATTTACTACTCATAAAAAGCACATTAGATTGCATGAGGTGTTACACACACATATCACAATAAGGAATAACAGTATAAAAGCCCTTAGGCATAAATAAAATTACTTAATGCCTTGTTTGAACCAGCTTGAGCTAAACACAAAAGTTACATCTGTCACAGGTCATAAGATGATATAATTATTTAAGTGTCCTCCATTTGATGAGTGGGCCTAGCCGGCTGCGGATATAAATGAAAATGTTTCAAACAAATTACGCAAACAGAATTATCAGATCAGCAAAGTCCCTGCAGAACTTGTGGCATGCACCCATCCAGCTTGAGCTCAGAAACGAGACTGTCCGATAGCAGTCGGATGTGAGATCACATCTCCTGCACCAAAAGTGGCAGCCCCTGCAGCCGAGCACATATATGAAGGTTGGAGCATGATCAAAATGGAGGAAAACACAATATATACTCAATAATGTATGAAGATATGCACTGGAGTGCATGAGCAAAACAAATATATAGAAACAGAAACTAACATAAAACACTTTAACACTGCACAAATGGGTCCAACCTTGGTGCACCACGCACAACATACCAACACACGGAAAACACAAACCACTCCCAATAAATGCACTTGCATCACACACAATTACTGTGTTGCTGGTTTTGCACCTAGTGCACGTATGACCCGTGATAGGCTTTCACCAGCCGAGGGATGAAGTTTAATGACAACTTCAAATATTGAACACACAGAATCTTTCAAAGTTATTCTTGAAAACTGGTTATTGTCATAAGATTTAGTGTTTAACTTATATCTTTCTTTCCTAATGTTTTATCACTGATCCATAACCTAACGTGATCAACTGTTCTTTTGTAGTCATGGATTCAAACCACAATTTTCAACAAGACAGGTGCACGCTGGCATCAGTGTCCAAAAACCAAACTGAGTCTACCTATTGGTTATTTGCTCACAACTATTGTAACATTGCAGATCCCAAAAATTGATGACTGGAAGTCACAGATCAATTCACTCTGCAGAAATACAAGACTTAAGTAAAGGCCCCATAATGAGAGAAAAGAAAAAAAACGGTTGGATAGTTTCCTCCAAGACTTATTAAAGTTAAAGCAGTTCACATTCGTCAAAATGCAAACAAACGAACAGTTAACGTTACGAGCCAAGCAGATTACTATTATTAAAATAGCATTGCAGAATTGATAACTAATTTATGTCACAGAAACTTACATCGCAAGAACATTACAAAGGCAGGAGGTACATTAACTTTCCCTCCTGGTACCCTGGCGACCTCCCACACCACCAGCGGAGGTCATTTAGTCAAACAAAATTCAGCTAAAAAATGAGTTTGAAAGCTTCTTTGCCACAATAAATGTCAACTTATTTTTTGCTGGCTGGTCGTAATCTGTTAGCGGGCATGCGTGGCTCATATCGTCACCACACTCTACCCCCACTCCTCACATCAGGGTGCCAAAAACCTAACCAAATAAGGGCATCACATGGTACAGAATCCTTTTGGTGCAAACCCCATCACAACTACTTTCTTTGTAAGCCACTTATGCCGAAGTTAAACAATCAGATTTCTAGAACATAATCAATAGGAACAGTGTAATAGCCCTTATCTATAATCGCTGGTTCAACTTCAAGTACAACTTTATAAAAAGCAAACTCATGACAAATACACATACTAACACAGCCAAAACTGAAAAACAATTACATTTTCTTGCAAAACAAAAGAAAACTAACCAAATGTCCCGATCAAATCAGTATTAAGGCCGATTTCCACCCGCCGTCTTGGATTTATGGAATTTTTGCCATACTCTGGAAATACAGTTTTGTATAATTTTTTTTGGAACGACAAAGCACAGAACATTACCTAGTGCATTGTCTGAGGTCCGTATTTCTTGATTACTATTGATACTGAAGCTTTTGTAATCATCCGCAAGAAATTATCTTGTGTTTCGCCTCAACAGTTACCAGCTAAAAATTAATAAATGTAACGAAACTGTGGCAGTTCAATAATGTTTGGGAAGCTCTTATTGTGGATATATCGTGTGGGAAATTTTAATACATCTTCTGAAATATAAGTGTTCGCAAAAAATCGATGAGTCCAAAATGGTAGGTGGGAGTCCGCCTTAACTGCATCATTATTTGAGAAATGCTATTTTTTAATTTACCTATGGAAATTAATTTTGTTTATCCTCCTTTAGAAATCTGGAAAAAACTATTTTCAAAATTATGTCCAGCAATTTTACAATGATTACAAATGGTATCTTGATTTTGTATTGGTTTTATCATTATATTTTAATAATTTGATATTTTTTTTGGAATGTACACATTAAAGCAGAAATCAAACTGTTATCTACTTTTCACATACCTATGCTCCCATTCTTCTTCTTGAAGAAGACCTACAGTTAAATTATTTAGAGGCTTCTCACTCTTGCTGCAGATTCCCATGTTGATAAAAAATAATTATAAGTAGCAGGCAAAGTTATTAAATTTCTTTTTATTAACATGCTGTCCAAAATCTTCTCACCACATAGTTTTAACTGACTTACTTTAGTGGTCAATTGTGAAATATGATTACAGCTGTAACTCTATGGGAATAATTTCTCTTGAAGGTACTATATGTTTTGATGCATCACAATTTTCTCGCAGATAAGACAGTACGGTACCTAGTTTTCCCATATTTCACGAGATGTAGAACAGGTCAGTACATGACTAATATCCTTTTGTTCCAGACCAATTAATATTTTCTGAGCTTTTCCATCCCGCCTAATCCAACCTGATAATTCTTTGTCATTTTTTGTTAGTTTCCTTTATACACCAAATACTATATTACCTATGCAAATTTCTTGATTTTAGCAAAACTCTATTTGAAATTTCCACAAGTTCCAATTTCAAGAGCCTTTTAATTTTAAAATGCTTGGAAGTGAAGATTGTTTGTTAATTTAAAGTAATGTCTTGCCCCATTATATGTTAAAAATAATTTTAATTCTGGCTTCCTTTAGTATCATAAAAATTAACACTTCAGCTTGGGAAAACCATAAACAGCCATTGAACAAGGAGTAGGCGTTTAGTGGAAACACTTTTTTGCAACTTAATATTCTCAGAGAAATTTTTCGCTATGGAAAAACATAATTTTTTTTATTTTCAATAAGAAAAATTTAAAGAAAAGCCCATCACTGCACAGTATACAACAGCCCCAATTCGCAATGAATTCTTGGCATTTATTTTTGTACTTTAAACATTAACCATGTTTTATATCAAGTTGCCTTATCCCATAATATCCAGACACATACAGGTACTGCAATTTCTCCAGGTCTCCATTGCAGCCAACCTTCACATTGTCAGTACTCAACACCTAGCATATAGGACCATAAACCTGCAACCATCATCATATGTGGTAGGCCTAAACCACAAGTACACTGTCAATATGTTACCAGGTAACATTCTTTATGAAATAGTGAATTATTTTCTTAATTCTATATTGCCACTGCTTGTAAATAAAACAAATAAAAACTTGTTTGATAACTTCTTTGCTTGGATGTATGTATAGAATAAAGTACTTATAATTTTGGTTTCCTTATTACATAAATTAAAAAAAAAATTTTTAAATAAAAATTTTAATTATAAAAATGTAAATTATGTAAATGAGTGTATCAAATAATAAGATAACTCAATGCTTCTTAACCCCAAATGACGTTGCGTTGCTGCTTCCAGCGGGTGGTATCTTTGGAACTGTTTAATGACAATGGTGGACTGTTCAAATTATTCAGGCTTTTAAAAAAGGTTTCTGATGAGAAAAGAAAGAAACTAAAATTGTAATTTCAAGATTCTGTTAAATTTATGAGCTCTAACCATTCCTACCTTGAAGAGTATAAATACTATGAGTAATTTTTATTTTATTTCATTGCTTCAAGTTTGCTTGACTAAATTATTACAATTCTGCTAACAATTTCTCTGATCAATCTACCTATGGCTAGCCGATTTACACATTTGATTAAATAATAACCATCATCCGTAAAAATGACAGGGCTCCTGTGAGTTAGTTGTGTAGCTAACGTTAAATAGCTTAGTTTTATTTTTGTTGTGCATTATTTAATGCTTAGTCTGTGTCGAGATGGATTTCCTGGTGATGCCTCCGATAATGTCACACCTCATTTGTGTGCCATAAATTATTCATTAGGCAAACCATATGCTAGTCTGTAGTCTGCACTAAGCTGAATTATATACTGTGCAAATAAATGTTCCTCCTGCTGTGCATATCAATAAGGTGGATGGTAGGTGCAGAGCTAGAGTAGGAATAGCCCTACACAACACAATGAAGAGTGTGACATCAGCATTAGTGAGCATGCTGGTTGTGACATTCAGCCATGCAGATGTATCTTTGCACTGCCCATCACCCACTGAATTGCCGCCTGCCAAATTATCCATCCTCAGCTTTCGCAACCCTACGGGCCAGTGGATCTCCAAGGTGAACTTCACACACGGCACACCTGGCAATGCAGGAGTGTGGGACATCAACCTGATGCAGGAGAAGGTGTCATGCGGAGATGGAGGAGAGCTTGTCACTACTCTACTGACACTCACATCAGTGCCTGTTGACAACATTCTAACGCTCCAGGATTCACAGCAGGTCCCGCCGCAGAATACCACCATCAAGCCAGGCTACAAGGAGATCCCTGGTGTAAGCATCTTCAAGCTACACACGACCGCCAAGACACGGGAACAAGCTGGTAAAATTTGCTCTCAGGAGGGCACCCATTTGGCCATCATCAACTCCGATGGAGAGGCCAAGCGTTACAAGAATTTTGTGGCGAACCACAGCAGATTATCTGGCAGGACAGACAACAATTACTTCTTCCTTGGATTCCAATACTCAGAAACACAGAAGAAGTTTGTGACAGTCCTGGGGAATGAGCTCGGTAATGTAGGATATGCAGTGTGGGGCAACAATCAGCCAAGCAACATAGGTAACAGTGATTTCCGCTGTGGTGGTATGGACAGAACTGGCAAATTACATGATGTGAACTGTGATGCAAAACTAGTATTTTTCTGTGAGCAGTAATTGGAAAATTATTACTACTGGTATTTTTATGAACCTAACACTTTATTGTGATTATTTAATCATCTGTCTCAAAATAATTCCAAGACTGCCAAGTCTAAACTATATGAGAATGAATAATTACTTTCAAGGCAAGATGTTACCAGGACTTTCATTTCATTTATAGAACAGTTTTTGCAGATATATTACCAACTCTGAAAAGAGATGATAATTAAATAACTTTTGCAATAACAATGCAAATAAGAGCAAAAAAAAATATTTCAGATATTTTTTTTAATGTGTTCCATTTCTAATTCTGTACTAGGTTGCCTTAAATTGTTACAACGTAAGTAAATATTAAAAAAATTGGTAGTCAAGTGGTGTTTAATGGTGTTAATTGTGCATTGTTTTGAAGAAATACATCAATCAAAGATATTAAAATTATTATCAGTAATATTATGGAAATGTTAAGTTTGTAATATTAAAATTGCCTTTATAAGTGTCTATAAAATTGCAAACAGTATGGAAACGTATTTGCATCAAATTTAAAAGTAGGCCTACCATTTAATTTTTATCTTCATTAAAAGTGCATTTTTTAAATTGAGGTATTATACAAGCTTGGCTTACTGCACAAAAAAAATGTTATGTAGATACTTATTTAATGTTGGTGGCATATCACAAAAATTTATTTTTATATTTTATTTATTGATGCTAAATAGCTAATATAGTGCTGGAAAACAGTGTTAAAGCAAATTACAGTGCTACACCTGTATAAAAATACTCATAATATAATAAACATATACACAATATATAAAATCAAATCATTTAACCAAGGTATTGAAAAATAAAGCCATAACTAATTTTATTTCTGTATCAAACACAATGTAACAGTATCATCACAATATAACATTTACCTATTAAAGATAAAAACAGGATGTTTAGAAAATACAGTGGTATAGTTTAATTAAAAATAATTTTAAAATTAAATGAATATATGACTGATATGTATTTGAATCCTCAGTGTACACTAACAATCCGTACTGCATGTATTTCAATAAATGTAACAGAATTATTATAATAAAAGTAATACATTAGGTATATTAATCCTGTGCCTTGAAAAGAGGCAAAGAAATACAAGTATCTATTCACTGAATGGTTTGTTGAATTATTGGTTTGATGATGTGATCATGGGGTATAGGATTTTCTTGGTTAATAGAGCATTTTTGAAATTAATCTTTGAAAAATGTCACTGACCCTACCTGCATGCCACACCTAACAACGTGCACCCAGTAATGTTGCGGACGATGGAGGGATGGTAGTTCTGTCTCTTGATGTTGAATTAGAAGTGTCGGATAACATTTGTGAATACAATAATGATTTATTATACTTCTGTTTTTTTAAATGCATATAAGTGTAAAAATGAGCGAATTTGTAAATAATTTCACAGTTTCACTTGACTGATGCATAAATAAAGTGATCAGTGTCATGGCAATGTTAATAATACATATGGCAGAAGAATACACAATATCCGCACAAGTAGATCTCTTAAGGACTTTCAAAAGTTTTCAGTTTACAATGGTTTTTATCAACTTAATGGGACTATTCTGAAACCTAAACATAATTTGTAGTGATTTCACTGCATGCTTGAGTTGCACTACCAGAAGCAAAAAAAAATTCATTGTTAAAATTATTCTATTTTGTGTTTGTTGGCTATTTTTAACATAAATGCAGTAAATATATGTACACCTTTGCAATTTATGAAGAAAATGTGTTTTACAGAGTTGACATAATAAAACAACAACAAAAAAATTTAACTATTCAGGGACATAAAGATGCACAAAAAATGATTTCATTTATGGTAAGCACTTTTAATATTTACTTATTGGGCCTAATCAATGTCTCATTTAATTGATAAAAGTGGTGAACAACACATGTGTAACTTGTCACCTGCCTATTCTGGGTTTTCAGATTACTACTGTGCTTACAATTAAATTTTAATACTTCATAGTAACATAAACAGACATATAAACTGAAATAAGGTTTATGTTAATTATACTCCGTTTATGAAGCAACTAAAAATTTTCGGCACAGGGTAGTACTTTATGTGTATTGGATTTTCTCAATTTTGTATGCTTAGGTGTCAAACACAATTTTAATTTTACCATTTACAATTTTAATCACCTGACACATGCCCAGTTAAGGTCTGCTTAGCACGATCACCTAGGATTTGTACGCTAGACCAATATCGTAGTTTAAACAAGTTTATCAGTGACTGGCGAGAGGTGTTAGCTACTGACTTACTCAGAGGACCTCCGTGATGCTGATGAAGTTGAGGCTTCAGTCCTTGGTCCCAACTTAATGGGTGCTGGGTTGCCCCATGCCGTATTGACGATTCCAGGTAAGATTCCCAGTTCCACAGCCTGGAATTGGCTAGGCCGTACCCTTGCCTTGATCCCGTAAACCAGTCCTTTTGGAACCGGATGATACTCTTTGCTGGTATGAATATGCGGTGGAAAATATACAAACACCATGGGAACGATTGCGACTGCTTGGCGCCTGAGTGCGACGGCGCTGTCCCGTTCTGCCTGCCTTTCCTGCGTAGAAGAAGGAAGTGCAGACCACTGTGTGGCAGCAAGGAACGCTAGGTTTTGCTCCCTATGCCTTTTGCCATGCCTTACCTTGAAAGGCATAGAGTGTTGGGCAACACACATAGTGCACCTTAACGAGAAACAATTTAACAATGTCAGTCCAGTAGCTGCTTGCTGGCACGAGATCAGTAAAAGTCTCCACTGATCCCCCACACTTGGCGGGCTGATCAAGAGACGTTGAGCCATTTGGACCACCAATGCCTCTACTGGATGTGATTCAGGCAAGGTTGAACGGCAAGACTTAGTCTATGGTCACTCCAGCACTAACAATGCTCGCAGCAAGGGAATAACCTGGACTTGCTGCCTCTCCTTGGATGAAGGTGGCTCCTCTGCTGTTCCCCTCCAACACTAACAGTGCTCGGGTGGTTGGGAAGAAACACGCGGCCGTCTAATGAGTGTGTTAATTCGGTTTTAGGAAAAATGCTTGGTTTCTGTCGGCTGTGCACGTCGTGAATTGTTCCTAATGGGCAAAATAGAAAGATACTCTGTAAATAAAAAAGCGTAAGGATAGAGAACAAAATTATGTTTATTAAGAAATCAATAAACACATGACTCGTACTACCTCCTACCGAACAGTGGAGTGCTGAAGGTTACCTACATTAGCCAGGTGTAGGTTAAAAAAGGAAAGATAGTGCTAAACGTGAAAAATACTTTACTACTAAACTGTACTAAAGAAAGCGGATGTCTAGAAGAGACGAGTGTTAGCGTGTTCGCTGGATGAATGGTCTCTATTGCTGGAAGTTGCCTCAGGAGGTGTACATAAGACTTGGTAGATCTCTGGAGGTCCCAGCACTGAGCAGTGCTCGGGATGTCACAAGAGAGGATACAAGAATGGCTTCTGGAGCTCCACTGCATGCCGACTTATATAGTGCTCAAGTCTATGCTGCTGCAGTGGGGTGCAGGAAGGTGTGGACATCCTTCTGCCCTGGTGTGGGAGTTGAAAATCTCTGGTCAGCAGTAGTCAGCAATTCTGCTTCATTCATTTTCGGTAGTGCTCGGCCTTGCCCGGTCGTGGGCGGCTTGTAGGTACTCAGTGCGGGGGGAGGGGGGGAGGCGGCATACCCGCTGATTGCGCAATCCTGTAGCCACATGCTCGGCCACCCAGTAGATTATCGGCATTTAAATATGTGCAAAGTATTGCAGTAACAACTCTTACATAGGTTGAAGTAAGGGTATACTTTACGTAAAGAGCAATGAGTCATAATAGTAGTTATTTAGTAGTATAAGCAGCATGCATCACACCATTGGAGGGAGTGCATTACAGTTACAAAATAAAGTTAATACATATATAATATTTTTGTTTGGGTAAGTATGTGTCACAATTTTGGCTTGACAAAATTTTTTAATGCACAAAGAGAGACAATTTCTCCATTTACCATCAGCTAAAAACTATTCACTTTGGAACACCAGCACACCTTGCTGTGGAAAGTTCCTACATGCCGAAGTCACCCGTAAGGTATTTAATTTTGTTCCCAACCTGAATGGAGTAAATCTTAACTGAAATAATAAAAATAATTAATATGTGTTACAATTTTTATGTTTTCATGACGTAAAAATAATTTATAGAACCAAAACCTTGTACGCTAGAATTTTTTTGCCATTTGCTATGTAAAACCAAAATACATGTCTGAAATTTGTCAGTGAAAAATTCTTTCTTCATGTGTAAAATATCACATAAAATTGGACTTGATATTTACATACTGTATAATAAGTTGTTAAATATTTAGCCTAACAATGTCGTCTTTAAATTTGCCAAGCTAATACTTTTTTCATCTTTATTATTTCAGTTTTATTAGAGCATTAGTTTTCACTTGTACATCACAAAAAAAAATTGCAACTTTAACAGCTAATATTGCAAAAATCGGCAAAATAATAAAGTTGCACTGTAAGACAATGATGTAATTTGAATAATCTATAATTTGTGTGTGTGTGTGCGCGCGTGTGCATGTGTGCGTGTGTGTGCGTGTGTGTGTATTTTTTCGTGTGTTACCACATCCAAAGACGTGACATGTGCAACATGATTGATTCATTGTTTATAAAAATAATTATTGAAAAATACTGTCACCGGATAACTGCATAAACTTCTAACAGCTCTTCATTCATACATACAGTAAATAACTGCTTAAATCATCCTAGTTTTTAAAGGTTCACATCTATTCTTACCATCTGGATCTGGTATCTGTACATTATAAAGGGGAGAACTTTTTCACATTTTCTTTTAAACACAAAACAAGTGCAAGAGCTCTGCTACACCTCCATTAAAACCCAGTGTATGAACACAATTATATTATTCTAGTAGATACGCATGTATAGTACTTAAAATGTAAACTCTGAATATGAATTAATATTGCAGAAATACAAATACACTATCTACCAAAAAGTAATTGGGCACCCGTGAAGATAGGTAATTCAGTACGCCAGTTGACCTGTGTTTCACGGCCATTGGTGTTTGTCCGTGGCAGCATGAACACAGAGACCTATTGTAACATTCTTGATAATGACATGCTCCCAACATTGTGGCATTTTTACGGAATGGACCTGTGTTACTTCCAGGATGACCATGTTAGGTGCCATGTTTCAAGGGCTACTATGCAATGGTATGCCGATAAGAATATTCGCCGATTGGATTGGCCCGCCCAGAGCCCCGACTTCAATCCTATAGAACATATTTGGGACAAGTTGGATTGCCTGGTAAGGGCTCGTCAGACGTGGCCAAAATCCATTGCTCAACTCATAGAATGACTGTAAGAGGAATGGCGACTAATCCCGTGGATGTCCTGCAAACACTCGTAGAGAGCATGCCAGACAGGGTGACTGCTATTATAGCTACAAGAGGTGGCCCTATGAGATTCTAATGGGGTGGCAACCACTGAGCAAACATTGTGGACAGGTGCCCAATTACTTTTTGGTAGATAGTGTAATATTCAGCCACACTCTCACTGGCCAGAACTACAGTATTTGATTTGACTGACTTGATATGTGGAACATATTTAAGTGGTCATATCACAAATCAAATTATTTGGTATGCTTATATCCATTTAAAACATTTATGTATACAGACTGTACATAATATAAAAAACAATATATTTGTATCTTATTGAATACTTTACCTCATATGATAATTATCTTCAAAGTACTTATATATTTTGAACTTCCTATGAGATGCAGATATATTAATTTTATGTTGCATACTGTTAAATGTGATCGCATACAGTTCAATATGAGAAAAGTTGGCAATATAAATTTTTTATTTACCGCCTTGTGCCTGTAGTTTGCACCACTTTCACCAATCACTGGTATCAGGAGCTCTGAGGTACTGCTGGGACTTGACGCAAGACTAGTCTGTTCTATGAATGTGATGAAACAGTTGTTAGATATTGCAGAGTATTGCAGTATTCTTAGATAAACTTTATTTTGCATTTCAGTAGTGATAACAAGTTGGAAAACTGTTGTGTAAAACAAAATGTTTCTTTTTATTATTTACCTTTCAACCTCAATGGCTGAGATTACATGTAGACTTAAGATGAGGTATGCTGAATTTCATTTTTTGCGCATGTTCTCAACTGTCACTGAGGAATTTTCAAAAGAACTGTCAAATTTACATGTTTCAACAATGATGCTCTGTTGGATTTTATTGTTGCAAAAACCTTATTTTTATCAAAATAAAAAGTTACACTATGCATAACTTGATTACAATAGGTTTGCATTATAACTTAAATACATATTTTAAGTAGTTCAAATTCTGTTCTTAAGTTATGTTTTGGGAATTTACCCACTGTAAGACATTTCCATAGCCCTTAAAATTCCACATAATATCCCTGGAGACTTACTTTCTCTGATAAGTTTAGTTTCCGAGTGATGCCAAATAGCAAAGTCAAAACCTCAACACTTCAGATACCATTAATAGTCTTAAGTATACTTTGGCACTGCCTACTTATCAAAGTATGGATGAGTAATGTATCTTATGTTAACAATTCTGATCATCTGCATATTTAAGATGCATCTGTCAATTGAAATCACATTAAATTAATAAAGCAAGCTTTGCAAAAGGTATCATAGCAACATATGCTTTCTAAAATTGTTGTCATGACAAGCATAAGTTGCCTCTGCTGACCAGAGATGATGTTCTGATTTCAGTATCTCATATATGAAAAAAATTCATTTTGTAAATCACATGTTGCTATGTACTTTACAGAAAACTAAAAGATGACTGCAGGTACTGTAGAGATAATGTTGAACTAAAAACACTTACCAACAAAAATTTATAATTGGGGTATCAATAAGATTTTATGCTAGTTTTTTGTTTATTAGAGTTTTATTTAACTCAGACTGGATTGGATGACACAGTTTGTAGAACATTACTATTTTTTTTTGGCTAGCATTAAAAGTTAGTGTAAGGTGAAAGATGGTTACCTTGACATAGGGCTGCCACCAGCCCTGAAGCTGAAATCCTGTAAAATCCTTGGAATTAAAAAATGGCAAATTACAGGGGAAAAAAAAAGCGGATACGAAGGACATTTATATATTTAATGAAGTTGTGTTGTTTTGTTTTGGAATGTACTAAACCATGGTAATTCTTTTCTCCACTCACACTTATACTTTTGTTTATACAACAACCGTATCTGTGATAATTTTTTTATCCTCACCATTGTGATATCAATGCCAAATGCAAAACACAGTCACCAAATTGGATTGCATACATAAAACCTGCAATTCACAGCAAAGGTTATTTTCATTACTGGCCTTGGCCTTTGCATGTGATCATACAGTTAGGAACAGAAATATGTACATAATTGTATACCCGCACCAGTGAATAATTAAGCGAATTGACAACACTTTTGAAGCATGCATTGTCAAAATATTTGCCAATTATTCAGCTCTGTTGTATGAATCTTGAAAACAAATGCATCAGTGAACCACCACACATCGTTGTGGGTGCTAATGTCATAGGTATGCAACAGCCACTTTGAGTAAACTGCTAAAAAAAAAAACTAGTGTGTTAAAAATTCGTAAAAAACTGATAAAATCCGTTAAAATGGCAGGCCTGTCTTAACACCGTGATGAAAATAAAGTATTGTTACATGCTTACTGCTCTGCATTACTTTCCTTGCCCTGTTCGAGCGAGTGAATCAGTGTGTCAAGGGATGCGGTAACTCGAGGCGTGTGCTGATATTTACAAAGGCGAGCTGCCACGTGTGCCACGATAAGCCTATCGGGGACTTGTGCTCTCCCAACCTTAAGGAAATTTAATTTCTGGGGTTTTTGTTGCAAGAATGTTTTGGTTACCTCCATAGCCTCTATCAGCATGACACGGGTGTAGTGAACCTTCTATATGAGCCAGCGAGACTACTTAAGTTGCAACAAGAATAAGAGCTGACAGTCTAGAGGGTTGTACGACCTTAAATGCCAGGTGTGCAAAGACAGCAGAGTGATAAGTGATGGCAAAGTGATCAGCAGGAATGAAGTCTGCAAACTGTGAGTATCGGTAAAGAGGAGTGTAAGACTAACATGTGGGCAGCTGCATGATTGACAGACATTTGTAATGATGGCAATAGACAGATTGAATGTGTGTAAATAATGAATGTGAATTAAGTGACTGTAAACAATATAGACAAATTGATAAGGACTTTAATTATAATTGAGTTAGACATTAATAATGCGCTCACTGAAGTAACAAGAGTAATAGTGGATATAGGTAGTTTAATGTTGTAAATAATAGCTGTGTGGATAAATTAAAAATCAAATTTTGTTCTTTTATTTTTATTATGACCTCTTTCCTTTATAACGCGGATACGTCCTTGGTGTCTTGTAACTCTGGTGTTCAGAAGTAAGAATGAGTCATTCAAATGTAAATTAAATTAGGCAATATACTAGTAATTACAGTTAATTAATGTAAAATAATGTAATAGCTATAAGCAAAAAAATTTAAGACTGGTTTTTACAACTATTGCAGTGCATACTACTGAGAAAAATGTCTGCCAAATAGGAAGCACTATGATTGTTAATTGAGGGTTAGGTAGCCAGACGAGTAGTGTGAATGAAGCAGTAAATAACCAAATTGGTAATGTGAAAAAAAAAAGTGTAAATAAAATTGTAAATACCCAAATTAGTAGTTTAAATAGCCAGATAATTAGTGTGAGCTAGTACTTAGAAAAATAGATACACTAAATCAGAATATAGACAAGAAGATAGATAGTGTAGATAGGAAAATAAAAAGCATTAGCAGGTTAGTGAATGTGAGAATTGACTGTCGGAGTGAGAGAATGGACACTGTAAATGAAATGCTGGACAATGTTGAGAATGAATATGAAACAGGAAATGAGTGCATTGATGAAAGAATGGCAGGAATTTCTTCAGCAGCTGAGATAAGTGAAAAGAAGTGCAAATTGTAGCCAATTAAGTAACCTCTGAGGGTGGTAGCAGCTCTATGGTATTGAGTTGCGTAGGCAGGAATGGAAAAGGGTGTCACAATTAAGCCCGCCCCTTATGATGGCCAGACTTCTTGGTGGGAATACCAACACCAAATTGAAATAGTCGCCAACCTGAATGACTGGTCATTTGAACAGTGGGCTTACTACCTGCCGCTGTACTGATGAAGAGGTCCTGCACTGAGTATAATAAATCTCTACCAGTGAGACAGCGACTGGAGCACTCGACACTGGTGTTGGCTTGGAGCTACCTTTCAGCAACCGATACTTGCAACATGCCCACCATTCCTGGCTGTAAAGTAGCATCTAGTGACCAGGGGAGCCACTGCAGGAGCTATGGCAAGACATCATACGGCTGTCACATCTATCTCTGGAAGAATGCCCTGAGAAGGGCACGCTACATCATCGCAGCTGGCTTCATTCTTGAAGCCTGGCCATCCAGTCATATGAGCAAGATGACTTCACATGCCCATGGGTATGCAGAGATGAAGCATGGACAGCTATTTCACTGTCTGTCTCTTTCCACTCTGAAATATGTATTGGAATCCAGGTGGATTGAAAGTCTGCATCTATGGAACATATCCTGTTGGTCCCATTCTTTTTATTTATCTGCATTTCAAGCCCACATTCATTGGAAGTCCACATATACTGAAATTTTGTCAGTCCCCTGAGAAACATAGGAGAGAGACTCCACTGTATCAGTTGAAGGGTCAGCCTCTTTAATTTTCATGCACATGTGCGAAGAGCAATGCAACCGACATGCCTGCCAGACAAAAAGTGTGCAAGGAAAATACTTCAAACACACGAAATAAACATAATTTTAAGAGACATGCCAACGTGAAACACTGGAATTGAGATTAGTACAGTGGCATTTATTTCATAGACGCAAGGAAAGCAATGCTTCCCTTACATATTGGAAATGTTTATTTCTTTGTAGTTTTCGCCTTACAAATTTAGTTCTAAGTTTCCCGTTATCGATTCAAGAAACAGAGTTTTTGTGTAAAGCATAGTGCTGCTCTAGTATTTATTTCCACAAATGGAAGTGACTTGCGATGAATCAAACTTGCAAGCAACAAGACAGGCAGGGTACACAGGCATTCTTTTTGCGTCCTCCAATCCTAAGTTTTCCTTGGAAAGTGGATGAAAGTGCTGGGAAAACAGGAGTTTTCATATAATTTGTAATATGCTCCATAAATAATATTCAGTTTAATTATTATTTAATTCTTTTCTGTTTTTATAACTAATGTAGTATTTAAAACGGTAAATAGATGTGGAGGATAAGCAATGTTGGAAGTTGCATTTTTTTGCAGAACTTGAAAATGGAACCACGGTCTGGCTTATATCAACCATTTATTGTATTGTAAAGTGTGTAATGTATCATATTTAATCACATTTAATAATTTATCTAAAACACTCAAATATGTGGGGCAATTATATTTATTATCCTGAAAAACAACTCACTACATGCCAATGGATTAGTAGGTACTAATTATTATTGAACTATTTCAACTCTGAAAACTAGAAGTTAAAAGTAGGTGCATTCTGGAATATGCCTGGGCTGTAAGACCAACGTAATATGCTAAATGATAGCTACACAGAATGCACTTCTAGTTAAATGCACTGCTAGAAAGAACTATCTGTGTGGAGGCGTTGGCTGACATCCCCAGCATTAAAAAAAACAAAAAAAAAAAAAATTGTATGTTTTATGTATCAAGTTCCATTCTACATGCTTTGTGGGAATAAAAGGATGTAGCCAAGTATTTTATTTTTCATTTGTCCTTTGATGAGTAGTTACAGTGAAACTTCACCATAGCAGTATGACAGCTTTATCATAGTAGTGAACGTGACAAATACAGGATTACTAGGTAAAAAACTACTATTACTTATGCTGAACATGCAAACAACTACATTATTGTTGACACACAATTTTTTTTTTATTCAACACAAGACAAAACTTACCCATTTAATGTAATATGTCATAACCATGTGGAATGATGCGCTAGCTTTGAACAGTTGCATTGTAGAAATGAGGCAGGGCTATAGATGAAGTTTATAGTGCAGAGATTAATTTTTGCAAGTTAAATTTCTTTAGTTCGCTCCCTGGTGTAGCTAGCAGTTGGGAAACCATTTATAGCATTGTCAGGGAACAACCTAGTGTGACCTGCAGTAAGACAGTGGCTCTTGCCAGTTTTGCAAGAGATAGCATGGGTATCTGTTTGATGTCACAATTTGTGTGCGCTGTAAAGGCATATGTTATAAATGCCATTTGATAGCAAAAAATATGAAAAAGACTTTTGCAATGATGTTCTTCGACACTGTCATTTCCTTCAAGTAAGACACTTGCATAGTGGTTAGCCACCTTTAATAATACAGGTAGTGTTTGCGATACTTTTGTCGCAAGCACATGGTACCAGTGCCGTTGGAGTAGCAATGTTAGTCCAACTCACTCTGCACAATATTATTTCTCTGCATTGAACACTTTGCACTCTAAGTTTCTGCAGCATTCTTCTTGCATGGCATCCTCCACACTTTCTTGCATTCATTAAAAAATCCAGACAGAAGCTCACCACAATAAACTGCATTGCTCTACAGCACTAGTCACTCTTACCTCATTATTTACAGTCCTGCCTTTCCACAATACACCTGTCAAAGTAATACCATATTACTGGTATAGTGTTGCAAAGTAGTGGCACAACTAGTTCTGCCATATTGTTGTCACTTGCGTCAATGGCGCAGCAAAATATTACTTGGGGTGGAGGGAAGAGGTAGTAGGTTATTTCAGCATTAGTGGTGCTGATACATGTGTTTTTTTTTAGGACAAATAGGAAAAATTGTTTATTAGGACAAATAGGAAAAATAATATTTCACAATATAGTAAAATGTATTGTAGTTTACAGCAATTACACATTTTATCACATTTAAAGGTTTATTAATACTGTAATACTAATTGTTTACAACCTTAACAAACAAAGGGAGGGGTTACAACATCCAAACACCTACCTTCCCCTTGGTTACACCACTGCTTGCTACAATTTGTAGTTACATCCTAACATACAGAGGAAGTTCAGAAGTAGTTCTAAAGAGTACATGTTTTGACATAAGATACTATTGAGAATATCACTTGTGTCAAGTTCATTAAATTCGAAATAACATTTATTTTGTGGATTTCCAGAATGCACAGTACAAGTCAACTGAACCTGGTTTCAAAATTTCCTTTTACCAATTAAATATTTGTTAAATTTCCATGGACAGTAGAATTGATGCATACCAATAGTTGGAAAAATTTCATACGAGTTTATGCTGCCAACAACAAATAACCAGTAACTTAAAAAATGATAGATGAAGCAAAGTGCAATTGTACATCAACAGACTAGATCACTACTAGTTCAGTGCCTACTGGTGGATGTGCACAGAATCTTGGAGCCCACTGAAACAGAATGAGTCCAAACATTAAATTATGGACTAAATAAATAAATTAAATAACTTAAAAATACACGTGCATTTATTTTTATGTAATATTTTTAGTGTGGAAACAAAATATACACACAAATCGTATTATTATGACTACGTCCTAGTATCCAGAGTAACCACCCTTTGCAGCACAGACAACAGCTAAACGAGCCGGCAGTGACTCAGTCAGGTGTTAAGACTCCACAGGTATCTAGAACCAAGCTCACTGCAGTGTGTCCCTCAACTATTGAAGGGTGTATGGTGGAGGAGACAGACGATGAACATGACGATTGAGGTAGTTCCACAGATGTTGAATTGGATTGAGATTGAGGTTGTTTAGAGGCCAGAGAAAAACTTTGAAGTTCTCATTGTGCTCTTCCAACCACATGCAGACACTTCTAGCCATGCAGCAAGGTGCATTATCATACTGGAAGATCCCATCCTCTCTAGGAAAGACAGTCATCATGTACAGGTGGACATGATCCCGAGGATGGATTCATAACCAGATTGATCAAGAATGTGTTCCACACAGTGATGGGACCAAAAGAATACCACAAGAACATTCCCCAGACCATAAAACTACTCCCACCACCTTGTGTTCATCCAGCAACGGATGCAGGGTGTAGGTTCTCCGACGTTTCTTGCCAGACACACTGACGTCCATCCGTTCTATGTAGCTGAAAACATGGCTCATCAGAGAAAACTAACCATCGCCAATAAGCAGCGGTCCAGTCGCCATACTGCTGAGCAAATTCCAGTAATTTTCGTTGATGCACCTGTGTTAGCATGGGTGCAGTCACACTCCGTCTACTCCGGAGCCCCATTTGCAGAAGAGTTCGCTGAACTGTTGCGGTAGGCATGTGTCTGGATGCTCCCTGGTTCATTTGGATGATGAGCTGTTCCACTGTAGCCTGTCAGTTGGCCGCAGTTTCCACGACTGTTATTCCCAATGGTGCCATTTGTCCACTTACGATAAACCTTTACCACAAAGGTATGTGAACAGTTCACAAACGCTGTTTCCGAAATACTGCCCGCCCTTTGGCCTGAAAGTTGACAATTATCCCTTTTTGCAACTCGGTTAAATCGCTTCCCTTAACCATGACAGCAACAAGCGCACTGTGTACAGCCAATCTGTCTGTCGCAGTATATACCCGCTTCACCAGTCCATGTCACGGGTTATACGGCATGGGCTACATGCTGCAGATGGCACTTCTAGCAGGTGTTTATAATAATGTGATTTGAGTGTGTACATATCCAGTGATGATATAACATTGTGATTATGCCAACTAATGTACCTATACAATTACAAATAATGTAATACTGGTACAGTAGGTGTATTTATTTTTCAATTAAAAAATCTTAAATCATTATTTACTCCGCACCTTGTTTACTGCACATTTAAGAAAAAAATTAGGACATAATTTTCTGCAAACAAAAATTTTATAATCAATGTACATGCCATTGTGAAGGAGCAAAACGGGTGGGGTCTCAAGCCACCCCCTTGAAAAGAGTTGGCTTAAATTTTTACCACCTGAAGTAAGTTGAAAGTTGTTTTCTGTTGTCTGTTTCTTTTGTAAAATAAAATATACAAAACAAACATAAACTGCCAACAAAAAATTTGGCAAGACAGCTATAAATAATGGATCTCTTTCTTTAATAGAATATACAAAGCAATCAAGATCCACAAAAAAAACACCTAGAATTATCAACAACAAAATATTAAAAAATGAAGAAAAAAAATAAAAATTAATACACACATTTTTTTTTTTTTTGCTTTGTTACACTTTATCTGGTTTTTTGGTTACTGACCACGTAGACGTGAAAAAAGGGTCACGTTGAGTTGTGTTTTGTTGTGCCTGATGACTTACTAGTGACTGAAATTGTGCTTTAAAATCTAATTCCAAAAAAATCCTTTTACCAAATTTGGGACAACTGTCTAATGAAATGGTCGCAGGTGAATGACGTTTTAATTCAAACTTATTGTAAAAAGATTTGCTATTTTGTTTTCCATATATTTTTTGGACCAAATTCTTGGCTAACATAATTTTGTAAGGCTGTTGTAGTGTAGAGATATTGATTGCAGATACAGAGGTTGACAGATCTGGGCAAAGACAGGTAGTTAGTGCACATACATAGCGGGCGAAATATATTTACAGTGAACACTGCATGGGGTCTTGTAATTATGTTAGTGTAATTTGGGTGCTGTTGGTACAAATTACAATCACGGTGGAGCCTCATATGTCCCTCTGGAATGACCAGTACGTGGTCAGAACTGTGGTAATGGACAGTGGGAAGTGGTATGTCAAGCCCGTGGCGCTGTTGGTGTTGGTGGTTGTTGTGCAATGTATTCCATGGCACAATAGATGGTTGACGCATTGGTGTCAATAGTTTTGTGATTGAGACACCAAGTAGGAGTAAATCTGTAAAAAAAGTTGTATTTTCATTTGGTGAGATTTTGACTGTCTGAAATCAACAGTACTGAGGTAAGCAATAATTGTAAACGTTATTAGGCGAAGTCACCATGTCAGCAGAAGAGAGAAGGGAAGAGATGCTACAATTCGTGAAGATAAGACTGATTTTGGCCGCTGAGGTGACAGAAAGATACTGCATTGTAAAAAAAATAACTAACTTAAATAATTGTTTTGGTTGTAGATTTCATGTCTATAGTCCATTCCCGATTGAAAAAAAACACTCTAGGCATTACATGTCACCTGTATTTTCAATAACCTATTCCACAAATATATAACACTGGTTAACTTTAGAGTACTGTATTATTAAATAAATAAACCTTTACCTTAATATATTCTATAACTTGTAATATTTATTTATTTTTAAACTATGAATTAACAACAGCGAGTGCAGCATTGTGTTGGCAACGACCGGTAAGAAATAGTTCACAGTTATAATATTATTTTAACCTCGTTTTTTACTATACTATTTGTAAATTAAATGGTGCCTATTGAAATATTTTAATATTTAAGTAGACCCGATGGCAACATCTCATTTTTATAGTTTAAAATAACAGTGGAAAACATTGTGAGTAGGCCGTAATGGTACGGTATTGTTTTATCAAGCAAGAAAGCAATTGAAAACTGTCTGCTGGCAAGGCTTATAAAACACTTCCTCTTTCTTCGTTTCTTTCACACTCGGGAAATTTCACTTCACTAGTAAGCAGTTAATTATACATGTTTTCAATTGTATCATATTTCATACTTATTACAGCAAAATAATGATTTTTGAATTTGTAATTTACAACTGAAAAGAGAATTTAATGTTTGAATATGTATTTTAATATATTTAGATATGATGGCGGGGCAGTTACCTAGTAAAGTTGGCAGACGTGGCGAGCCATGACATGGCATGTTGCTTTTTGTCAAACGAAACGTAAATTATTCTTACTTACTTCAAATTAATACATCACGTTTGTAGATGTTGTGTTTCTTAAACCTACCTAGGCAAGTTACGATGTTGTGATAAATCCGTGTTTCCACGGTAGTAATAGATATACTGTGACGTGTGTTTCGTTAATCATTGCATCTGTGAAATGGCGTGCCTTTGTGCATCGTAGTCGATATGCTGGCCCTGTGTGTGCATGATCTCAAATATTTGATTAGCACAATTTATACCTTTTAAATGTGAACTGTTTTTATGACGAAGTTATTTATTTACATCCACGTCTGTTTATTTATCACAACGTTGTACCTTTGCCCTAAGGGTTTTGAAACGCAGTCATGTAACGTAATTTGCCACAATCCCAGAAGAAAAATACTAAGCCCAGTCCAATAAATTTCAATAAACCTAATAAACAGTAACAATACATAGAAATATGAGCGGAATAAAAGTTATCGTAGGCTTATATGTGTGCATGTTTACCACTATCTTTTAAAGTATGTATGACAAAAATTAGCAACACTAGTTGTGTGCTTGAATTTAATGTGCCTTTTTCACTGGCTGTTCCTTCGTTTTAATATTTATTCCAACTGAGGCCGTCCTTTTAGAGAAATGACCCAACACATATCAATAACGAAAGGATAATTACAATTAGTACAGCCCTTTACCTTGCAGTTGTAACAGTGTTAAACACAGTCGCGGAAAATACTAATGTGCATTACATGTATAAGCTGTCGTGGAAAACAAATATGTTAATGTGAAATAACTGTAAGAACTGTCTTCAATTCAGGCATTTTTAAATCGTCATAAAGCTAACCTAAATAATGTTAGAGGCTTGAACTGTCAATATTCATACGGAATGGTTTTTGGAATATGATAGAATTCTTTGAAAACCTGTAAACAGTAAACTACACATTTGACAGGTATAAAAGTAGAAGTCACATTTCAATGTTTATTTTTAGGCATGGCAAAAGAATACGAACTTATGTACACACGCAATAGAATGTAAACATTGATTTTGACAGATGCTTCATGCCATTTACATGACAGTGCTTGTTTGCATTTGGTGGAAGGATATGAAACGGGCCTGCAAGTAGATATTTAGCAGGGCTCCGAGAACGTTGGTTCCAATGGGGAATGGACTATATTGGCACATTAATGTATTTGAACTTACGTTTAGAGTGTAAATATGGCAACCCATTTAAGTGAACCTGAGATGTAAGTAATACAGAATATGTTAATCAAAGTCTGTTAGGTACTGAAAACCAGAAGTTTGGTGTATAATTTCAGGGTAGGCAGCACTGTCTGTTGGAAGGTTCATTGTTCAATGTATAGAAACCAAATTGCTTAGATGGATAAAAATGCAAACTCCTCCAGAGGGGCAGAAATGCTAGCAGATAATGAATACGAAAACTATTATGGAATTTGGCACAGTGTGTAGCCGGCTAAGTACCTCAACACACCTTTTCAGGAAATACTGAATAAGTTCAAAGTAATTCTCATGATGTATAAGTATTTTCATTTTTGTAACATTGCTTTTGTATACCACTTAATATCAATTTTTCTTTAGTTGATTTGTTTTAGATTTTACTCCAGTGTGGATTATCAGGAATTAAAAAGGTTCTTTTCAGAGCCACATCTGGTCCATTGATAAGTATTGACCATGTATATAGATGGGTCAATTTTTTCAATGCATTTGATGTACCAGTATCAACATTAGCCCACTGCTTTCTACAGTTCCTGCAGTTTTCCCAAAAGTGAATGATACACTTCTGGAACAAGAGTTTATTAAATAGAAATGCAATATCATTGTGCTATAACAACTGATGGCGAAATAAGGTACAGTCAAATCTCAACAAATGGCCCTGGTAATGATGATTCCTTCAAAGTAATAGCCATTTTTTGGGGAACCCTGAAAAATTTGAATAAAATAGAACGAAAACTATGTTGTTTTCTGTGACATGGCTGTGAACAAGTAAATAAATTAGTTAATTACAAATTAATATCAACATACAGTTCTCCCTCTTTCTTGCCCCTCCTCACCCTAGCACACACACACACAGTATGTGATTATTTTCAATATTTGTTGCATCGTGTGAGGGTAGTGCCTGTACAACTCCAGAATTGTTTTTAAATGTTGCAACTGTGTTTTTATTTATTTCTGAAGCCCCCCAAATTTATTACCACATATTTTATGGTTTAAGAAAACAAGTTTTTGCCATCCTTCATCTCTAAACAACTGTAATGAAGACTGAAAAGAAACATTACTTTTTACAGCTCTCTGTACTATTTGGATTATAAAGCAGGTAAACTAGAGGCTGTTCATTGAAAATTGAGCATTTTCGAAAGCCGTGCTTCTGTGTATTATGATTCCGTCAAGTGAAATTATGATAATAAAGTAATTCACAAATGATTACGTAAAACTTTTAATGCAACATTAAGCCATGGGAGTACGGTATTTTGGCATGTGTAGGCTGCACCTAAGTTTGGATGGAAATTGAGGGCTAATTAATATTTAAAGTATAGGCTGCACTGAATTAATGTTTTTTTGTAAATCATGTTAAGTCACAATTCCGTACAAACATAATCAATTCTGACTTAATTTCTCCCCTAGAAAATATTTGTGACTGAAAATTTGTAGTATGTTGCAATGTTTACAAATACTATACGTTGAGTGATACTATTCCATAGATGGTAACGTGACTGGAGAAATGTGCATCCTGTACATGCCGAAATACTGTACTTTCCCTCCGACATAACCAACTTTACTGGGTGTGTGCCTGTCAGTGTATCCGTAAAAATATATGTAGTTATTCACAGTGGCATTTTTCAAAGGTTAGTTTCAAAAGTGCTCACTTTATAGCGAACAGCCTTTAAATGTATGAGTTGCTGTTCTGTTTCTCATGTGATGGTAGTCTTTGTTTTCATTTGGAAAGTAAAATTTGTTGAATGCTGAAAGCTATATCCTATAGTGTTTATTCTTGCCCATATTGCCTTCATAATTACAATGTGAACAGTTAGGTATGCTGTAGATTGCTTTTTATTTATTTTTACTCAATGATAAAAGATTAGAACATATTCTTGATTTCACTCGGTCACTTATCATTATGTAACTTTTGACTTTCAGATGCTTATCCTATCATTGCTTCTCCACCTGTCTTTGTTTCCATAAATGCAGTATCACTTCGGAATGGGACAGTAGCCACCTAAAGTCAATATGAAAGTGAAAATTCCTCTCCCACCCTTTCAATCCTTTCGTATGTGTGAGGGCAAAAAGATATTATTGGCATTCTTTTAACCTCTGCGTGTCATATCTGCAAACGTAAAATGGAAATATTTACAGGTTGACGCATGACATCTTTCATTGTAATTAAATCAACTTCTACTCAATGCACATCACTCAGCTACATAATTTCCATGGAGTTTGACTGATTATACACACTGCAAGACGTTACAACATGTACTATTTACCCACGGCGAAGGACGGACGCTCCATGCAAGATTGCACTGTTCACCGGCCGAGCCACCAAAATTATGTATCAAGATCATCCAAGTACTATAGCATACTGCCAGATTGCCCTACTAGTGTAATTAAATTTTTTTTTGTAGTTAGGTTATGAATTTGTTTGCAAGTTATTATTTAGCAGTGAACAGAAATTTAGATAGTGTTCACTGTTTTTTTAATTTTAAGGTTACCTTAGTGGTATTCATTTCCTTTTCGTCATTTGTCAAACACAGTGCTATTTATTATTGGGGAGGGTAATTGTCTTGCGGGAAAACACTAGTTTTTTTAATCAAAACACAAAAAGTATGTGAACAATTGCGAGACCCTGTTGAATAACAAGATGTGGTATTCCTGTGTGATTTAAGGACTGATTAGAAGGGACTGTGTGTTTCTCATTAAAATAAATAAAAATTAACAGGAACTGTATGTGGGTGGTTATAAATCTTGGGAAACTTGAATGCTAATGAGTGTTCTTGGGCTGTCATGGCAAAGTACAAGATTGATCACAGAAGTGACATGCATTGCATTACTTGACCAAGTCTGCCCTCTTCAGGATGTCCTATCATCCTTTTTTGTTCAATTTTTTTGCTGAAATAGTATATGCTGATTGAAATTTTTACAAAAAACAACAGATTCAGGTTGTAACGTTGCGGATTTCCAGGCATTATATTTATCGTTAGTCACAGATATTATAATTATATATGATTACAGGGTATTTGTTAATTTTGCCAATTTAATATAATTTTCAAATTCTGCATATTGTAATAATTATATCATTTGTAAGTATATTTAATTTCTTTCTACACTAGATTCTGTATTATAATTTTGTTTGTTATTATTCAGTTATTCATTAGAGGGTAGGAGGTTTTGAAGGTTTAATAAACAAACACATGCAAGAAAAAATACTAGTTGTCTTTCGTCTCGCCATTGCTGGTTGGTGGAGAGATGAGATGGTGCCAGGCAAAAGCCAATTGGAGGACAGGTGACAACATAGGTTATACAGAAATAAAATTGAACAATATTTTTCTAAAAAACAAAAATAAAGTACAATTACCTCCAAGGATGGCCTTGGGTATAATAGAAAGAAATTTTAATTAAGTTATCAAAGAGAAGCTAATATTTTAATACAATTGCTGTAAGACTTTTAAATTGGCATAATTACTAAGCACATAAATGAAATTGATTATATTGTATCTAAAAAGATTTGTCAAATTATACGTGAGAAGGTTGAGAAAATAAAATTGCTGAAAATAATTTTGACTTGCTAATTTCTAGAGTTGTTCCGATACCCCGATGCCAATGCCCTTCACACTGAATTTTAGAAAAACTATTACTGTTACTAATACATTAAAAACATCTTTCTTAGACTCATTTAAATAAATAAATAAATAATTAATCTCTTAAAATACTGTATATCATTTATTGTAATCCGACACAAAATGCAAACTGACGTAAAACTTTCAAACACTCTGAAAATGCAAATAATATGACACCAAACAAATTTTAAATGTCCCATGCGCACTATCAGCAAAGAGCGCACTGAGTAGTTACTGATCCGGCAGTGTCACATCTGTTGGTTTACGAGTTGTGGTGGGGGTTGGTGGCAGGAGGATGACCTCCCATACAGCTACTTATTGGCGACACCGTGCATGCATGACAAATGTCAGTCTTTTAAAGTAACTAATCATATTTTACTGCAAAGAATACTTATAATTTTGAAACACAAATCAGCAATTATAATTAATTTCTTCACTGTTTTTAATAATTAATCATTGAAAAACACGTCCTCTGATTTTCCCTGTCATAAGTTATACTGCACTCGGCTCTGCACTTACCTGCCCATTATTAGATGCCAAAAGGTGTCAATAGGCACTACATATTACCAGTTTATTCAAAGACATGTGTCTATTGAAATAAATCCATATCAAACCTCAGATTTTCCCACAAGAAGTTACTGAAAATGAACACTTGTGATACAAGTCACTTTGTGTTCAAACAATTTTTTGCGGACAAGTGGTAGAGTATATGCTTTTGGGCGTATAATTTTATTTGCGAAGATGTTGCCCTTTGAGTTATATAAATATTAAGTTTTAAAGTCACGTTGATTTTATGCCAGATATAATGAAACACCAACCTTACCAGATAAAACATCCTTTAAACACAAAAGAAAACATCTTTACAAATAATTCCTCGTTCGAATGTTTTGCGTAACATTTTCAGGTGAAACCATTTTATTTGAAATACAAGTGATGTTAAATGCAACTGTTTTGAGCAATGTAACCATATTTACTCGGTATAGTGCACATTCATATATGCCGGGCACTATGATTTTTGCAACAATTTCCAGGGAAAAAATTCTTTTTAAATAAAATTGCACCAAAAATTGGTGGCGCTCTGTTAGTAAGTATGGAACAAATTATTCTTTTTTTTTTTTTTTACATTAATGTGTGGTGATTGTGTTATGTTTGGAAAATACTTTAAGTAAATAACTTGGGTGAAAAGAAATTTTATGCTTCTACTACTCAACATTTCCAGCTTCGTTTTTCTTTTTCTCCTTTCTCCTTTTAACGATGACTGGCTATCTTTTTTTAACATGCTAGAATATCGCACTACCCTTATCTTTAAAAAAAAATTGGTCTCTTTGTCCCCCCCCCCCCCCCCCCCCCAACCCGCCCACATGAAGATGGCTCACTAGTCTCTGCCATGGAAACAGAGGGATGGCAGAATTCTCGACCGACAACCATCTGGGTGTTATTACAAGGAGGTGGGGGGTGGTAAACATGGGGCAGCTCTGGTTTTGTGGTGTGACAGGATGCCATTAGAGGAGGGGGAGCGGGCTTTCGACCTACACATAATTGAAGGGTCGCTGAGTGAGAAAGTGAGAGAAGGGAGAGGAGTGATGTAAGAGCGAGAGATGAGACAACAGACAGTTCCACCACTTCCGTCAACATCCCTGCATAATTTATGGCTAACATACCCCCTTTCTCTTTTTTCGTGTATAGCACCCACCACATAATTTTTTTCTTTTATTTTGGGAAAAAAGTGCGTTATTTGTTCTTATTTTTCTTTTTTTAATGTGCGGCGTCCAGAAATTTTTTTGTCTAAAGAATGTAATAACTTGACTTCATTATCTGCAACTGATACTAAAGTATCGGTCCGATACCATACCTGATACAGATGCATCGAGAAAAGGCAAAGTATCGACCGAAACCGATACTTAGTATCGGTATTGGAACAACTCTACTAATTTCCGCATGAATATTATCACTAGAGTAATGCCTGCATGTACAGGATGAGTCATTTAAGAGAGGTCCTGTTTCGATGCCATCCCACAGCATATCCTCGCCTCTACCTTTCACAACTTTTGGTGTCGTCAGCACACCTGCCTCGAGGTCAATGGCAGCCACTTCCAGCACCTACTCTAGGCATTTTGTTGTCACACTGGACTGTGTTTTGTCATTCCCTCACTCCATTAAACACATCCCATGGGGCATTTTAAATGACTCGCAATGTATGATTCAACTGAAATGTTACAATGTCTTAAAAATACGTAATTTTTTTGAAATAAAATTTGTTTTGGCAAAATTATTTTGGTGCAATTGGAAATTTGAATGGTGAAAACAGTACATTGTATTTACCATTACCGTGGGGCCAAAAAAAAAAAAATTGGTAGCATCTTTATTTCTGTACTTCATCATTATTTAACAGTTGAAAAACCGGTACTTTTTGTAAGAGACCACACAAAAAGATAATTATATATGCAGATAAACAATAATCGTAGGCTTTAGTTGGTATTCCTTGCTCAATATTAATGTTTTCCTATAAATATCAAGAATCTAAATACAATTTTCTATAAATATCAAGAACCAAAATAAATTTTTTTAAATTTTCTATAAATCTCAAGAGCCTAACAATCTGTTCAAATATTAAAAAACCTCTGACACAAAGCTGAAATTTACAAAAATAAAATGCGCATTGTACAAATGTTGAAATAATTTAACACAACTATAAGAACTCCAAAAAAAAAAAAATTAGATAATTATTAACAAAAAATATTAACATTAAGAAATTTTTATAATACATGAAAAACATAACAAAAAATGTAAAATGTGTGATAAAATTGATGCTGGCTAACAGCCAGCGGCACTAGAGCCCATGACAGCACTCACATGTCACGTGTACTGCACGTGCGGAAAGAGGCAGACAAATTTGAACTTTCCTATAAATGTTAATTTCAGGGTAAAATGTGTTATATTGTCTTTACAGTGTTTAATATGTCTTAAAATGTTTTTAAGTGCTTGTACTAATTTTAATTGTTTCGTTATGAATATTCAAAGTGCCTGTGGCGCCGAGATTAAGAACACTTAATATTCTGGCATGAACGCCATCACAAAGAGACATTAAAATAATATTGAAATTCGTAACAAAATTATAGAAATGTAAAACAGTGTCTAATTTAATTTGTTCCATTTTATTTTCACTATAAAATATTTCAGTCGGCGTGCATAGCACTTCTGCTTATGTGAACCCCATAGGCGGCCATGATAGGTCCGTGCGACGCTCGTATCTGGACAGTCTGTCGAGGAAAGCTGGTGAGGTAAGACACTGTCGCGTGTGCACTACAACTTTTGTTCACTGATGTAGGTTCCTATAGTCCATGTAGTTTACCGGTTAATCTTTGCTTGCGTACATTTTTGCCAGACATTTTACCCAGCATTATGCTCCCGCTTTACTACTTTCTTACGCCCTTGTGGCATTTTTAAGTTAATTGGGGAGAAGGAGGAGAAAGATGTCTGAGAGATCACACTAGGCACGCATATGAATGAGACGCCATCTGCCTATGTTTATGGCATTTCATTGTAACTTTTACATAATTGATACACACAATTTTAAGAGCTTTATTTTTCTGTATGTCTTTAAGGGTAATTTTTGTGTTTGAATGTTTTACGGCAATATAACGTATATCCACGTAACCAACTGAAGCCAAGTCTTTATATACATTATCATTGCGTTTTAAGAGCTTATTTATATAACATTCATTGAATGTGCAATCATTTATTTCAGGGTTCTATGAATTTTTAATTCAGGGTTTAATGTATTTTTCAAGTAAATTGATGCTTTTTGTTCTTGACCACGCGGTCACAGAAATGTTTGATTTTACCGCCATCAGGCATGTTACAAGCCTGTAACAATGCTAATAGTAAAGAGAACCATTTGCCAAACACGAATAATATTTTATCTGAATTTAGTTTGCAGTTTCTACGCAGAAATATTGCAAATTCACCTGCACCACGTGGTCTGCTACAAACTTTATCCAGCAGCATCCGCGCCACCTAAACTTGTTTTCACATATGTGTGTGTTCATTGTGAATATTCATCTCATTTCCCATCTTATTTCATGTATCATTCAAGGGTCTATGTAATTGTGTAATTAGTGTATGATGCAATTACTCCCGTCCTAGCCGGCTCTGTGTATAGACCGTCACCACACTAACCACGTGCTGGAGGGCGAGCCCCGACGAGTTTGCGTTAGTGATACAGAGTAATCACTCGTGTTAATGTGTATTAAGGGTATTCATTTGTAATTTACTGTGCCCTGTCTTAAGGGAAAAACCGTCAGTCCACCCTATCGGCTGTTGGCCCTCTTCCCTTGTTAAGGCTGTGCTTTTACGCACCTTGATGAGATCATCCATTTAGGCATGCGCTAGATTAATTACGGGTCGGGGAACACTCCAGAAGAATTGGCTAATCATGACCGAGATAACCATTTTATTGGCACGTTGATGTTTATAAATAATATCAATAAAAACAAGTCTTCAGTGGACATAATTTTTTTAATTCAGTAGTGACAGTGTCCTAGCCACATATGTTTTATGTATTGTTTATTTCAGTGATTTGATTAAAAGTTTAGTATTGCCAACGTGTTTGTAAGTACGCACAGGTGAGACGGACAAACAGAATCCACAACATCCCTGAGAACCCTGAGTCTCATTAGTGCAGTGATTAGGAAGCACCACTGGTGTCGAAATTACCAGTAAGTATTTGTGACATCGTTCGTCTCGTGTCTCATCCGACGACATCAATTGGAGTTCCCAAGTGGGGCCAAGTGTGTTCATCTGCTTCACCTCATCTGCGAGAAGATGGCGGACATACCTGTACAGCCACGAGAAGCCCTCAAGACATCTGCGTCGGCAACCTCGACAACCGCAACACCCATGAATGTGTGCGCTAGTTACTTGGACATGCCATTCGATTGATGCGTGCATTGTGGAAGATTGAGTGAAATTAACTTGTTTGAGGGAAGTATGTGGGAAAAACCACTGTGTCAATGCTTGTCTAACAATGTCTCTATGCCGTCAGAGCAACGCATGTGCACGTACACCAGATGTGACGTGGCGGGAACCAAGTGGGCGCACTGCCAACAGTGTAGGAAAGACTCACATTTACATTGCATAGGGCCTGCAGAGTTTACCATCTACCAAGACTGTGTTATAAACTGTGGCAAGTGCCGTAAGATGAACTATGCAGAGATTGCGCCACCACCAACACCAGAGGTGAAACCCATCTCGCCAGTAGTTGTTACTTACATGCCACAGGGCTTAACCCCCTTCCCCATGCTCTGTGGTCCAAAATAAATGTGTCTGTGTTTTTTCTGTGATGCATATGTCGCTGAGTTTAATATCTGGATTTATGCAGAACGCCTCGTGATTGGCAAAGTTATTCCATTCTGCGACGTAATCGGACATTTGTCCCGTTGGTGGTACTTGCGGGCTCGTTACATCGTACTGATCGAAACCATAAGCCAATTCCACGAAACTATATTGAATAATCTTGTATAAGTAATTTCCGATGAAAAAGCCTATAATTTTACTATCTAAATGGTCTGTGCATTTGCCACCCACCAGAGATATGATAAAATTATCGCAATAATACGAGTTCAGACGAAAGTGTATTGTTTCATCACCCATCTATGTCACATATGGCAAAGAATCGATATTGAAACCAGTTCTTATCGTGTTTATATGCAGAATAATTGTGCCTTCTTTTACGCACCAATAATCATTTATTCCCAACAGGTGGGCTTCTCGATGAACCAACATACATGCGCATCGGACGCTCCAATAGTTATTTGATCCGTGATATTTCGATTCAGAATCTTTGGAGGGAAAACATGCTCCTTGGCACGCAATCACATCAGAATTACCACTCTTGAATATTTTAGGGACATCTCGAGGTGTGCATGTTTTTCCCTGTGGATAACGCAGATTGCATTGAGATGCCTCTCAGAATCGTTTTCTACCTTTAAGACGAACCTGATAGCAATAATTAAAAAAAATCCAAGTTTGCCTTTTGTAACTCTACATCTTCCCGAATTTCTACGTATACATGAGAAAATATTTGCGGCACTCGTAGCAAGTATTCATTATAAGTTCTCAAAGCAGTTGAATAATCCAAGTTTGTTGGTCCGGTGAATATGGACATCTTATGTATTTTTAAAAGAGAGAGAGGGGGGGGGGGGGGGGGGGTCTGCACGCGCGCGTGCGTATATATATATATATATATATATATATATATATATATATATATATATATATATATATATATATATGTGTAAATAACAAAAATGCAATCACAGAGTCAACTTCAAGCTCAGGGTAGTTCGAGTATATATTTTCGAATCTCAGTACACATTCATCAACTTATACTATTAATCTCAATCAATTAAATGAAAAATTAATCGATATTATCTACTCATTTACATTAATCAAAAACTTAACCTCAGTAACGGTTGTAACAGTTCTGTCGATATGGAATTGACACCTATTTGTTTCTTGAATAACGAACGATGCGGTGCAAACACACCAGCTAGTGAACAGTTGCTGATTGGTGGATTGTGCGAGACTAACAAGTCAGATTCTTGCAATGCTGATTATAATTTATTTCGAAAATACAACAAAGCGATATTAAGCCCCATCTTAAAGACGGACAACCTTGTCGGACAACCATTGAAAACCTCGGCTAAAACGTTCATGAATCTATTCTCCAACTAAAACTGTAAATTTATCGATTCGTCGAAATTGGCCACTTTATTCGAGTATTCTACATATCCCAAAAACATCGCTAGTACCGATAAACTCAAACTTTTTACCAAACACGTGATCGAACACAGTTTAATGTGGGTTTCTGTTTTGGATCTAGAGTGTATCGAGAAGGCTAAAGTGAATATGTTTATAGACCAGGAATATCTAGATACAGACATGGTCAAACTAAATTAATGGATCCATGACATAACAACATCTTTGCCAAACACAGAAGTCGCTATGGTGGATGGCAAAAAAAATGATGCAATATGTGGTTCCTTTGGCACAGTTTCCAATATTTGACATTTTAACAATCGTAAGCTACCTTCCCTCATGTGATAGCAACGTCAATGTGCTCGGATACTTGGCAAACATAGAAATTTTCAACCCAAACTTGGTTTACGGTACAAGATTTGGACTCAGGCATGATTTGGGCAACATGGAAAATGTTGAGTTGGACAATCGGTATCCAAAAGACATCCAGGCCATCATCAATTCCAAACCACTCCATCAAAACATTGATGTTTGGCGTTTGAACTACATGGGGGTTGACGGGCTAAAAATACCAATCATCAAAAGAAAAATCAACCAATGTTGAAGTAGTTGCTTGTTTGCTGTCAACAAACACTTGTAACGTTATGTTGACGAATAGGCTCGCTGGAGAATATTGGAAATAGCATCATTACACCCATTCATCTGCAAGTTGTTTATCGACAAATTGTCTAATTTCATAAAACCGATGCTCTTACAATCAGATGCAATGATTTTC
The DNA here is from genome assembly GCA_029891345.1 of Dryococelus australis. Lineage (NCBI taxonomy): Eukaryota > Metazoa > Arthropoda > Insecta > Phasmatodea > Phasmatidae > Dryococelus > Dryococelus australis. The sequence continues at coordinate 183,040,786 of CM056993.1, read as the reverse complement.
ACTACTGCCGTCGACGATTTACCGCAAAATATATTTGTTGGGGATTTTTTTTCTTGATTAATACTCATCTCTTTCTACTGCATTAGTGGCGATCGACCGATAACCGAGTATATCGAAGCCATGCAATCGATATAATCATCTTTCATGGGCATAGGCACGGACATTTCCTTTTGTGATGATGTATTGCTCAATTTTAAACCATCGTAGAATCGATGCCGGGACTCTACAACAACCTCGAAAAGATTACTCGGATTTTTTAAATGGTAGAAATACGGGCACCGAATCCTTACTCAAGCGAATGCGAAATCTGGTTTTGGAATCGTGGTTGAAAATCATCCGGTAACAACGACAGTGTATGGTCGGAATGTCTTTATTGGCATTGATCGCATACTCGTCTTCGGTGAGTTGTGGATGACTGGTAAAGGCCGTTTTAATTTCAGGAACCTTGCATCGTAACCACTGCCTCTAAATGTTCGCCTTCGCCATACCGTGATTTTCGCTCCGCAACGTCCAGGTAAACACCCATGTTTTCTACACCGAGCTCGAAAAAACGAACAAGAGGTTTTGTGTTTAGTTTTGTCTTCAAGTAGTTTATCGCGGTGAACAGCTTGGCCATTTTCCCATATGTTAATGTGGATTGTATTTTCTCTGTGATGTGCCATCCGAAACAGTTATCCGGAGTCAAAACACACTCCGAATCGCCATCCACGGTCAATTAGAACACGGAATTGGTGCATATTCTTCCTGTCATCTCGTCCACAAATGTCTTGAACGGCATACCTTAGAAATGATTCAAGTTGAATATACCTTCAAACACAAGCACCTCGATGAAACCAAACTAGCATCGAATCTTTGAGCATAATTTATTCACTTTCACTTTAGGATTCAACTTGTAATTCAAGAGAAATATCGAGTTGAACGTGCACAAGTGACTGGTAAAAGTTCTGTTTTCCATATCCGCGATATTGCGTTCGTCCAGCGGAAACCAGTACCCATTAGCAATCAGTTAGTAAATCAGTTTGTTGATCCTACACTAATAGGTGCTCATGGCCAGGTTCACAACCGAGACTAGGGAGTAAACACGATTGAACAAATCGATGGCGACATTTTTTCGAAAAGACACAAAAATCCCAAATAATCTGTGGGTATCGTAGATGTGTCAATGATCTTCGGTACAGGTCTGACGATGAGCCCAAAGAAATCTCGATCGCCGATGTGAGGAGTCACAGTTTACGGTTCAAGTTTGAAATATATGTTCTTTTTTTTCGTTTTGTATGTATTTGTCATAGAAACGAGCTTGCACCAATTGCCAGTCGCGACAATCTTTTTTGCCTGTTCTTCATTATTGTCGAATTAATACAAGACCAGCCGAAACAACAACAGTGATGGGGAGAAAATTAGTTTATTGGAGAAACTATCAATGGGCCGGATATGGACGGCAAATTTTTTTAATACGTACATCCACTTCAAAAGTGTGTAAAGTACACAAATTAAATTTGTTTTCAAAGTTTTTACCTTCAGTATTATGGTGAACAAACTCATATGGTTCTTTCTTTATCCACGGGCAAAATCATTTTGAAACAATGTCCTTTATTTTTTTGGGTGTAACTGTATTTGTTGATGCATAAGCGATGACTGTGTGTTCGACTCACTCGAATGTGTGGTAATTCGAGATTATTCGTCAATACAAAGGGAACCCAACACAAACGACCATTTTCGACGAAATAACCATGAATTTGGGAATTTATCGTCGAACAATTTTCCTCGTTTAATCTCCTCTTTTTAGAATCTTTCACCATACAATATTCCATCACACATTCGCACAACAATGGTGGCGATGAAGATGATGACGAGGGTGATGATGTAATTTCGATGCCATCGCAATAACCGCGATTATGATAGAGTAATCTCAAATCTAAATCAGATCCCAACATCATGGGAAATATATTGCAGATATGACGATCCTCCATGGTTATACAAGTCGTGTAGTTCAAGTTGTGATAATGGCACAAGTCCAAATAAATGTGATTGAAATGAGAACACGATGGAATACCATAGGTCCCAATCAGTTTGCATTTGAGAATTGTATTTTTGAGACAAGGCTGAAAAGTCACATTATGTCTACGATCCAAGTATTCTACACAGTCGTTGAACTGATTCAAGTAATGGCAAAAGAAGAATTCCCCGTGATCGTTGTAGGAGAACTAAAATATTTTAAAAGGGAGGTGTTGTGTTTATAGAGAGAGGGTGTTTTTTTATTTAATGTTTGTTTTCAAGAGTAAAATAAATTAAATCTTTTATCTAGTAATTTTTTCATTTTTTTTTTTCGAGAGATGAAGGGTATACTGAGAAATAACGGTGTTCACGTAGAACGTACGGATGTACGGATGTAGGACGTAGAACCGACGGATGTTAACCCGTCGGTTCTACGTCTTCGATGATGGTATTGGAAATGAGATGGAAGAATTGCGTGGAAATTGCACCTTGGATCTCGACTCTATTGTGCAAAAAAATTGCAACACCATCAAACTCTTTGTTTTTGTTCGCAACATGAATTGGTGTCATCCCGTTTAGAAAAAAGAATGAACAATTTACACCAGTAGAAGAAAAGGAAGAAACTGAACACTCTTATATATTCAAAGCTTGTTACAATTCAATCCAGGAACTATTACCGGGGGAAAAAAAACCCCACGTGTACTGACGATTATAACATTCATCCTGTCATGATCTGTCATGATGTGCACTTGCTCTCGGATTTTTGGAATTCCTTTGTGAATCTTACGTAAAAAGAATATGACTATAATAAAAATAATTTAAAGATTTTGTATTTTTTACCTACTATATTCACAAATGAACTAGTGCTGAAATTAGAGGATTCAACCAGGATCGGTAATTATAGTACAAAACCAACAACAATTTGTGTTTGTCTTCCAATTTTAAGTCTTGGCCAATCAGCATACCTATTTTAATTGGGAAATAAGACAATGTCGATGCGTCTATCATATTGTGTAGTTTCGTGCAAAATAAAACATATTTTTTATACCACTTCGATATTTAATATTTTTTTCATCAACTTTATGGGCTAGCTAATGGTATGTTTGAGAGCGTTTTCCAAATCATTTTCTATATCATCGCGATGGTAAAACCATAAATTCACATTTGTAAACACGAAACCCAATTTTGGATCCAATAAAGTTTTTTTTATTATTCTATTGTCACCACCACCATCCCCACCTTCGCCATCATAGTTTTTTTTTCTTTGGCTCTTTGGTTTGAATTTAAAACGATGGAGTAAACGAATCTTCTAAATTGGGTTTTGAAGGGTTCTGTCCGAAACACACCCATATATGCGTCGGTGTTACAAACATTACCAAAGTTCCTTTTTCTTGTGGTTCGTCACCTATTTTTACGTTACCAAAACACCTTCGTAAAGGAAATACATCGGGAATATATCCCTATATCCCTTTGTCATCACCGATTGTTCGACTTCCGACAAGATATGTCAGCAAAAGGACATTGAAAGATTAAAAAAAAAAGGATGACATTTACTCAAGTAACACGATAGCGAGAAAAGCGTATGATAAACAAAGTTTTCAATTTTCTTCATTTTTTGTGAAAAAAACCGATGTATTTTCAATCAGTGCGATATTCGATCTATAGGTTGAAAACAGTATCGCGTATTGATCGCTCTAAACTGTGGCATTAACGCCTCTCTTGGTTTATGTTTCGGATATGCGAAATACTGCCAAAGCGATTCGCATTTGATCAAATCGGATAGAAACTCTTTGGCGGTGGATGGTAGTTTGTTTTCAATTTCGACCAGAAACAATCTTTGCAAATCAGACTCTAATTGGTAGGATTTCTTTTCTCTACAAATGAACAAAAATAAATATATTCTAAAAAAAATTAAAAAGCAATAATTTATCACGTATACAAACTGATTAGAATAAAATTTTCGCTTCAACCTCGAGTTTGTTTCCGTATCGAGTTCTCGAACGCAAGGCATTAGAAAATCCAAACCACTTTGAGTGTACATATTTGTTCCAAATAGTCTATAATTGTAATTGTCTTCTAGTTTATTTTTCCTTCCAATGTTTCAACGAATTAATCAAGGGATTCAAGGTGTATACTTGGTTTACGTAAGGGTAGTCTTGAGATGCTAACATGATTGTTTTATTGATTTCGTTTTTTGAATATGCGGTCATGAATTGTGCGGAAATTGATTGTTTTTTTTTTTTTTTTTTTTTTTTTTTTTTTTTTTTTTTTTTTTTTTTTTTTTTTTTTTTTTTTTTTTTTACAATGTGATTCTGTAAAATGTTTTGTTCTTTCATGATTTGGTGGAACTTTAGAGAATATTTTAGTAAAACATAGTCCCAGTTGTTTTTTAAAGTAACTAAAGGTATCTATGGTGTATTTTTTTTGCAAGTTCAAAAATGCATAAAGAAGCGAATTCTCAATGCTCATGACTAGAATGGTTGGCTTATGAAAAAAGATAATTCGTGTGGTACTTGACTTTGTTGTGGGATACGATTTCATAAGGATTGAATTGAGTTTTTCAGTCAAAGCCGATAAATCACATCGTCTATTGATATCCTGGAAAAATCCTTCATCGAGCTCTACTATATCATCGTAGACAACGTCGCATTTGAGATATACGTCAGGAGTGTATCGGAAAAGAAATGTTTCGAGAGAGTATTGAGGAACTAATGCCCGATACTTGTTAACGAGATTCTAATTCAAAGATATCGGATAGGAGATAATCTTAGCCATGTCGTGAATAAATACTCCTGTATTTTTTGGATTGAGCATTTGTGATGTTAGATGATTGTTTCCATCGAGACATGTCAACATCGGGGGTATGAAATATGTTTGAAATCACGTTTGTTGAGATGTTCTTCATCAACTTGTTCAATGCGATTTTTGTGGTAATATTGAGATAAATTTTCCCAATATAGGAAATCAAGATGTTGAGAATTTAACAGGTAAATAATTTCACCCCATGTAGGAATTTTTTTGGTTCTAAATGGCTGTATGCCACAAAATGCAAAACGGGATTGCGTACAACGGTATTGACTAAATTATCGAATTCGTAGCGCATGAATATAGGTTTTATATCCACGATTTCAGGCGATTCATCGATGGGTAGATAATTGGGGTCCTCTGTAAAAGCATGGTAGAAAAATACCAGGGACAGTAAGGATCTTGTTGTATTGTTTTGCTAAACAATAAAGAAGATTGTGAATCTGAAACTTTGACGTATCCATTCGGTAATCAACCGTTATTGTTGAGCAGGTAATCGTGCTCAAAAGTGATGGGGATGTGACGTGAATCGTACGAGTAACATTCGACGGTGCCTTTCCAGTTTTGCGATCCGACCTTATAGCTGAGAAACCATTCGCCAGACAAGGCATCAATTTTGCAAGGATCTGGTATTCTTCGTTGTCGAATATCTATGAATAAGGATTTGAATTTTGCGTTTAGATAATCAAGTCTGATTGGTACGAAATCGATGAAATCATCACGTGTAGCCTCAAAATACGTGGTTATTGTGCATAAAGGTCCACCATTAGCAAAGTATTTAAACTGGTGTGGGAGATCACATTCACAGGTAATTTACTCAAACGAGTTCCATTTTGTCGGATCGTTGGTGTTCGTAGACTTTGAATTGAACGGACGAACGGAAAATATTTCGCAATCGACGTAAAAATTTGTAAAAATTAAAATTTTTGTATATTGACAACAGCAAATCCACACGTACCTATCATTACTGCCCGAGGTAAGCATCCATTGTCCGCCATTCTTGGCCGTGCAAGTTCGTCGGCCTCTATCTTCCAAATACATGCAATACCCCTTACCCGGCTCTTTGTTGCGGGGAATTATTTTAATACGACTGACTCTGGGATCTATGAAAGTGACGTCGGCATCGAAATGATGGCACATGGATCTACAGTCTTTACAGTTTAAGAAAGCGGTGAGTGATTTAGAAACGCATTCGATCAAAGTATCACTTGTACATTCATCATTTTTATTTTCAAATTTCAATGTATCGAAAACCAGTAATCTGAAATTTGAATGATGTAATTTGAACTTTGCCGAGACTGAAGGCAAAGCACTTTCAAATTGCAAGTACAAACAAATTATTACTAAAATAAAAACTACAATTAACAAAGAGTGTAATATTTTACATAAAATAAATTGAAGCAGTTGATCGAAAAAATCACTGAAAAATATCTTATTCATTGCGCTTAAACTTGCAATCACACACCCAAAAAAAAAAAAAAAAAAAAAAAACCCCCAAACTACCCACTTTCAAAAAATTATAATCGTGGTTTACTCTAACTAGTTGTTGATTTCCCCCACGCCTATCTTCAACAACGAATCATGTTACAGCATTTAATTTCCTCTCCCTTCCCCTCATTTCAGTTTGCCTATATGGCGGAGAGATCTGGAAAAAGACTTCAGTCGATAGAGAGAGCTGGACCGAGTAACATCAAACTTCCTTCTCTCCAGAATAGAAGACAAATAATGTAAGAACAAAGAGGTAAGTTGATTAATATATACTATATAGTGCATATATACTACATACAATATATATACTATATAGTATATACTTTAAGGTATACTATCAAGTTGCTGGACTGAGCAACATCAAACTTCCTTCTCTCCAGAATAGAAGACAAATAATGTAAGAACAAAGAGGTAAGTTGATTAATATATACTATATAGTGTATATATACTACATACAATATATATACTATATATTGTACTATATACTATAAGGTATACTATCAAGTTGCTGGACCGAGCAACATCAAACTTCCTTCTCTCCAGAATAGAAGAGAAATAATGTAAGAACAAAGAGGTAAGTTGATTAATATATACTATATAGTATATATAGTATATATATATATATATAGACACACACACACACACACACACACACACACACACACACACACACACACACACACACACACACACACACACACACACACACACACACACACACACACACACACACACACACTCTGTATATATACTGTATAGTATATACTATAAGGTATACTATAAAGTTGCTCTGTCCAGCTCTCTCCGTCGACTGAAGTCTTTTTTCTAGATCTCTCCGCCATATAGGCAAACTGAAATGAGGGTAAGGGAGGGGAAATGAAATGCTGCAAACGTGATTGGTTGTTCAAATTAGGAGGGGGGAAGGAATGTCGATCACAACACACTCTGGTAAAGTTTTGCAGAACCAAACAAGGGTAACACAACTCGTTCAAAGTTACATTATTTTCACTTCACATTTACCAGACAATTTTTGAATACTAATTATTTGCAAGTTTTCTCCGAACTAAACATACTTTATACTGTCCTCCACTCCTTGCGAATAAATTAAGTTGAATCCCCCTCCTAATTTGAACAACGAATCACTTTGCAGCATTTAATTTCCCCTCCCTCCCCTTCCTTTCAGTTTACCTATATGGCGGAGAAATCTGGAAAACAAGATGTCAGTCGACAGTGAGAGTTGAACACACCCATTTGTCGACTTGGGTTGTGACATCACACCTGTTCGGTGCCTTAATGTGTCTTTACATCACACTCATTCGTCGACTTTGGTTAAGACATCACACTCATTTATAGTATTAATCTTATATCCATTGTGTTAGGTTATTACGTCACACTCCTTCATAGGACCAATCCTATATCCGTCGACTTAGGTTATGATGTCACACAATCATAAAATGACAATAAAAATATATTTTTACAAATTAAAAATTAAACAATTTTTTAAAGAATATATTTTTTATTTATTTTTTCTCAGCACATGCCTTTATATAAGGAAGAACAACCGAACAGGAATGTCGGAAAGCAGAACAGGAACGATTATTCGCACTTGAACATGAAAACAAAGCGGAACAGGAATGTCAACGCGCTCAGGAACGAGAATGCAAGATTGCCAAAATTTTACATGCCAACAACAGAATGTTGGTCGAAACTGTGGCTTCGTTGATTTATTTAAAATGTCCCAAAACTTCGTGTAAGCTGAATCGTATTGGCGCGTATACCATTCGATCGCAAACAGGAGGCAAAAGATGCGTTCAAATCGACCTTACGAGTGACCGCATAAAAAAAAAAAAAGTCGACAGTTTGATAAATCTAGTCGTTATGGGTTGTTATTTCATACGGCGTTAAATCGACAGTTACAAACCCAGAGAAAACGAAGCAAAAAGAAAAAATTGCCTTTTTTTTGCAGAAATTGAAGGTGTACGACTACGTGGGTAGCAGCATCAACATCACCAACATCATCATGGATAAACCAAGATCGAAGCATAATCAATTCAACGGTCGATGCTGAGAATTTGATGTTAGGGGCAACACATGTATGTTGTTGCTCGTTCGTGAAGATGGTGTTGGTTGGTACCACATGCACAGAGTTGATCAATTTCGTCGATGCTTGTATTCACTACATTTCCACGAATCCGGCTCATAATTTGGCTAACAAAAACGAGCAAATGTTGATCGACTAAAACAAATAAAAAAATTCAATGAATAAGAAAAATTAAAAAAAAAAGGTAATTAATAAAAACAAAAAAAAAAGCATGACTAGAAATTTTGTATATATAATTATAAGTCGAGTAACTAATGTTATTCAGTATGGATAAACTACCAATCCACACATTACTTTACAACGGTCCTCTTCTCTGTTACGAAAAGATTCATCCAGATGCAAGAGCTCCGAAATATTCAACTCTGGGATCAGTTACTTGTGATTTATACGCCATCGCAGATATCACGTTAGCTCTGGGAGAACGACGTGCACTACCTCTGGGTCTTCGATTACTGTATCCCGCTGGTCATCTTGGGTACATGATTCCTCATTCATCGACTGGAAAACAAGGATTTCAATTTTACCCCGAAGTGTGCGATCCCGATTATCGCGGAGAACTACACGTCTGGGTCTGGAATGTTGCACCGAATGAATTGACCGTCAAAAAAGGAGAAGGCATCGCGCAATTATTAATTCTTCGACATACACGACCTGTTATTTTCGAAAGTCGTGAATTAGCCCTGGCTCCGAGCGAACGCGGTGAAGGACGTTTTGGATCTACTGGACAGTAAAGCTCACTGTCAAGCTCTCGACTCGCAAACCCATTAGAAAAATGTCTGGTATAAATGTATTTTTGTTTGATTATATAACTGTTAAACTTATAGTACAGAGGATATCAATTATGATGTAATGGTATATTTCAAACCTATTGTGGATACCTATTATGATGCAATGGTATGTTTCGGACCAAGGTTATAAATAGGAGTGGATGATTTCGAAAACTGTATGAGAATTTTGGATATGGAATTTTTTTTTAAATTTTGGCACTATTATAATCAGCTACACCCATTTGTTCTACGATTTATGTTTGAAATTTAAAAAAATGAAGCAGCGGTGGCTGCGCACATACACACTAAAGAGAAATGTCGATATTCCCAAGAAAAGCATTGTGGTTGACGAAGAAAAGAAATTTATCAACTTTAGCGATCTGCATTTTTTGGTTTGTTCGGGGGATACACAAGTATGAAAATGGGATACCCGTCTGAAGAAACAATAACGTTAAACGATTATGGCACATATTATGAACGGGCGTTTATCCCGATCGTCCAGAACCATTTGGTCTATAATTTTATGTAAGAGAAAAAGGACAAAATCTATAAACGATTATGGCACACAAAAATTATCAGAACAAATGTAGATCACCCTCCATGATGCGATTCCTGTGCAACACATACGGCCAGCTGGATCCGACCAACTGGGCCACACTTTAACTAGAACAATCCAGTTACAAAAAACACTGAAAATAATCCCACATAATGCACTGACTTGCTACATCCATTAAGACTTGGTAATTGCTATAACACATTGTACAACAGGCAGTCTGCTAAAATACGTGGTGCCTTATATGCTGATTCTAACATTTGCCCGCAGGCTTTAAACTACGTATGAAAAAAAAAAAAACATTTTGGCATAATTACTGAGTTTTCTCTATGTGACAAAGAGACATTGCACTGACTAGTGCATTCCGTTAGCGAATGGGTCACAGGACCTGTTAATGCATTAACGTTTCTGTCAAACATGCATGAATATAGGACATGGGAATACTGGCACTAGATATAAGATTACTGTGATCTGAGTCTCCACAAGTTGAATGAAACAATATCAAAATACACTAATCTCTCAAATTCATTTTACTGTAAACAGTGAGAGACCTGTAATAGAGAGATCCTCTGACTATAACAACAAATATCAAAGTACAAGAATGGTGTCTGGCTGGTGAACACTGTCTCACCTATATAAGGATGTAGTAGCCCTTGCCACCACTGCAATCATAAAACAACATTATAATGTAAAATATGCCTTAGCAGCCCTAGAAAGATAACTAACAACTCTGGAAAAATGGTATACCAAATGGAGAATTAAAATAATCCCTGGAAAATCTGAGACAATAATAATTAATAAAATGTTACCAAGATCACCTAAAGAACTAATACTGTTTAATCAAAATATCCCATTTGTTAAAACTGCAAAATATTTAGGCATAACATTGGACCATAGATTAATTTGGCAGCCACACATAAATAACGCAAGGAATGCAGCACTAGGCAAACTTAAACTGCTATACCCCATTTTAAATGTAGATAACTCCCCACTAAGCAAAAAACTTTTAATATATAAACAAATAATTCTCCCAGCTATGCTATACGGATGTGAGGTATGGGAACATGCCGCAAAATTCAGATTAAAAGATTTGCAAACTGTACAAAATAAATATGTGTGAGTAATAACTAACCAAGACAGATTCACACCCAATAAAACTATCCATGAGCTGCTCCCGCCAAATATATTAAAGAAGTAATTGTAGACAAAAATAAAAATGTGTATAATAATTTAGAAGGGCATGACAATAAAATTATTAAAAACTTGGGTAACTATGATCTCGCAGGCATAAGAAAATTTAAAAAACCTAAACTGATTTGAACCCGCGAAAGTAGGAATGGGCCCGCCTCTGGTTGGCCGGTGAAGCCGGCCAATCACAGTGCACGGCTCTACGAGGCTATAAATATGACCACGCTACCAAAAATCCGGCAGTCGGAGAGCAGTGAGCTGCAAGGCGACAGCTGCAAAGCGCGAAAGATAGCACACTTGGCCGAGTGGCTCTTCTCAGAGCTGCTCATGCAATGAAAGGTGTACATGTGTGGGTAGTTCTTGTTAGAACTACCACGCAGCACGGGAAAGACGGCCCGGACCCTGTGTCCGGGACGCCAACTTCCCCCCCACACCCCACAATAAATCGTGAAGTATGCGTCGGTAGAGCACGCATGCCGGCCGCACCACCCAAGCTGTGCACAATATATTCACTAAACTCACCGAAGCACACTGCACCATAACTTCTTACACACACAAACACAACAAAAAGAAAGTAGAGGTGCACTGTTTCAGGGGTCAACTGCATGGATTCTCGGGCAAGGAGACCTGCCCCACCTCCACCCAGGAACCAGGCCTAGTGGCACATGCACTGGCACAGGGAATAGTGTTCATAAGAGGTAACTTCGCAATAATCACTACCACCACTGTATGCATCACTTAGCTTTCAACACTGGACATACTGGGATAGGTAATTAATAATTATAATTATAGAAAATTATATACAAAAAACCAATATATGTATACATATGTATAAAATAAAAAAGGGGGACAAATCCATATTTATACAAAAAAAAATTCAAAAACACCATAAAATACTTATACTATCATGTACGGACAATGACACACTGATTTGATAGTCTGTTTCAGGTCGGGGAGAAGCTCAATACCAAGACGGCACAAGAGGGGAGCCCTGCTTTTACCAGAAATCCGATTTGACTATGGTACCAAGGGCTCCCTAGAATATGCAATAATAACGACCACTTTTCTTTCACGTTTGCATCCTCAGTGCTCAACAAAATTAAAGGGCGAAGAAGAAAAATAAAACTTCCCCCCCCCCCCACCACTCATTATAGGGAAAAAAATTACTTTTCTTCTCAGGTAGCAGAATGAGAAAATATGCCACACAATTAACACTACAATCAGCTTTTGATACGATATCCACATTGAGCCATATTTCGTCCCGAAAAAAAAAAATTAAAGTGCTATCAGCACTAAAACAGAAGTGCGTCATAAGTTTAAGTATAAGTAAATGTTAATAAGTATATCATATCTTTGAATAAGCGCCATCACGCAAACACATTTGACTATGAATTTTAATTCTCTCCTACACTACGCATTGAAACGATGAAACGTACACTGTGGGCTGCCCCCGGGAGACTAGGGACACACCTATACTGAAAATGTGAGTTTAGTTAGCACACTTGGAAAGAACAGACCCACACATTAGACAGACATGACACTAACATTCACTCCAGCCACGAGACTGGAGGGGAGCCTCACTTCCCCGCTGAATACAACCACACGTAACTTAATTTAAAAAATAGGCAACAACTTAAACAGCCTTAACACGGGTTCGGTGCGCAAGAAACCACAGCTACACGGCACCCTGCCGCCTTACCCAATGATTTCAGTACATGTCGGGGTGCATTTTGTCTTTACAAACACCCTGTGAGTTATGGGAGTCTATAGGCTCCCGGTCTCACGACACACAGGCCATTCAGTGGTGTATGGGTGTTCGAAAACACAATGAAAATGGTATGAAGACAGTTTTGTGTTCTGTTTTTTATTGTTTTTTAACTGTTAGATATGAGTTTGTGTCTGTCTGAATAATACCCATAATGATTACAGACTGTTCTCAAACTGTAAGCTCTGTTCCATACTTTTCAAACTTTCAGAATATACCTACTGTTCAGACATTATCAGCTTGGGAAATTTTTTTTTTTTTAATGTAACAACGTAGTGACCATAGAGTTTTTATACTGTGCTGAAAGTATTATTACACAATAAAATCTTTTGTCCATTCTCATTAGCTCTCAAGACCACAATGTTAAGGGATGCCCAAATCTTTCTACTACAGTGCATGAAATTTTGTCTTAGGCAGACCAGATATAGGCCTATATCCTATGTTCGAAATTTTCTGTTGAGTGTCTTGGATTTTAGAATAAAGAACTATTTTTATTTTGTGAAGCATCAGTAATTTTTATATGGGTTTCTGAAAATTTTAAAAGTTACATTATTATTCAAGGTTGGCAAATAAAAACACAAAAAAAAAAAAAAATTCTTTTTGCCCTAAGTTTCCTGTATTATTTTGAGTATTTTCATTTCTGAAAACAATTTAGTTACAATGAAGAACTTGCCAGTTGTGGTGCGAATCAACATAACTCAAGGTCAGTGCTGAGAGAACGTAGTGTCTTGAGGCATTGCTGTAAACAGCAATGCACCACATGTTGAAAAGCAGTATCAGCAACTGTGACTGGATGCGTCTCACCTTGGCAAGTGTGAGATCCTAGATTTTCATTAGGCGGTTGGAAACCTACTGACCACCTGAACTGCCCCAGGTACTGTAGGAACAACAGTCAATTGTGGCTCATGAAATACTGACATGTAGCAGGACGTTGACTGCCAAGTGAGGACATGCAGGAGAGCCATTTGCATTTGACTTGCATAACAATCAGTTTGCATCCTATGGTGTATAGTATTTCCTTGGAGATGTGTGAAAGTAGGTCACCATACATCACACACTGAGTAAACATGGGGTCAAATATGTAGTGTATATACAACTAGCCATGTAAATAAAAACCAGTATTGGTGTAAGGCGGTTCACGAATAAGTGTGCACTTTTGAAATCAACTTCAGAAAAAAGTCGCTGTGCCTGCCTGCATATATTATAACGGACACTCTGAGTGATATGTGCCCAGTAAAGATGGTAATAATAGCTGGAAAGTAGTTCCATATTTTCACGTCGAATAAAAAGTGTTAAGGTAACTATTTGCGATAATGTAAATCGGCCTGATTTACATTATTTATTAAGCCTATTTATTTAGCTTTCTGTTTAATGCATCGAAGTGTCAAAACGAGCAGATTTGTTAAATATTTTCTTTCCTAACAATTTCACAGTTTCACTTGACCGACGCATAAATAAAGTGATGAGGCATGTGGCAATGTCAATTTTACATAACGCGGAAGAATATGTAATGTGCACACGAGTAGATCTTGAGCAGGGCTCTCAAAAGTGTTCATTGTTGTGAACAACCTACAGCTGCCCTACTATCAAAATGTAGACCATTGTAACTGTTAACTGAAAATACTTTTGTGGTACATAACATGTTAAACCAAAATCATTCTTTACATTCTTTTTCTTTTCACAAAAAAATAGTCATTAATTAGGCACTTTGGCAAATGTTTTTTCTTTCCTCTTTCGGATTTTTGTATTTAAAGAAAAAAAACATTAATTCAGTAAAATCTGCCATTGTTTTCAATTTTTTTGTTGTGTTTCAAATTGCAGTAGTCTATGAGTTGCTGTTCCATTTTCTTGCTAAATGCGTAATAGTTTTTATTGCCATATCATATCATCTGGTCTTTTATGTTAGGCAAAGTGCTAGCATGGAATTACATTTGCATTTTAAAAGTTTACGAAAATTACCAGTTATGTAAATGCCATGTCTCAGAAACTTTACTTAAAATTAGTTTTTATTTTGGTGTATTTCTACAGTACATAAGTTTGAACATTTGTTTCCCCACTACTCTAGAGCAGTTTTCTAATTCACACACATGCACGCGCACACACTCTATTTATCCATATCTATCTCCCTCCCCCTTCCCCTCTCCCCCTCTGTGAAAGGCTGTTCACGATAAAGTAAGCACTTTTGAAATCAACCTTAGATAAAAGTCACTGGCCCTGCCTGCATATACTTTTAACGTACGCACTGAGTGACATGCACTCAGTAATGTTGGCAACGATGGATGGAAGGTAGTTCCATATCTTAATGTCAAATAAAAAAATATTAGTTAACCATTTGTAATAACTTAAATGATTTCTTTCGCTTTCTGTTTTTTAATGCACCAATGTAAAAATGAGCGGATTTGTAAAATATTTACTTTTTTTAATAATTTCACGGTTTCACTTGACCGACTCATGTACAAAGCGATGAGGCCCATGGCAATGTTGATTTTACATAAGACAGAAGAATATACAAGGTGCACACAAGTAGATCTTAAGCGGGGCTTTCAAAAGTGCTCATTTTACTGTGAACGACCTATACTTACCCTTGGTCCCTTCAGCACCCACAGTTCTATGCAGTTCTATGCATTCCCTTGATCCCTTTTTGAGGATGAGGATATAATTTAAAAAACCCATCTTTATTTTGAAATTATTAAGTTCCAATGCATAAGCGATTGAAAATCAATGAACTAAACACATTTTCTTATGTTGTCTTGGTTTTTGTACGAACAAGTGTTCAGTAAACGACAGGAATAAGCTGCATAATTGTTATGAACATTTAAACTTACAGCGTAGGGCATGTGCAGAGGAGATCGCTCTTGGCCCTAGTCAAATGTGATATTCAAGGTGCATTCATGCCCTTACCGCAAATTCAGGCAGTGACAATTTAACGTTACAGCCATGATACACTTTTCAGAGACACACAGCCAGGCAAGGGCTCTTGGCTCGTAAATTAGAACACACATCAAGCTAATTTAAACAACCATGTTACTTTGTGAATGAACACTGAAATAAGGTGAACATTTTTTTCTTTTAACAGTACCTACTCATGCTTTTTTGTGAAATACAACTTTGTAGGTAGGAGTACTTGAAAATAGAATATATTTACTTCAGTGTAAGCACATTTTTTCAGAAGGGTAACGTTTAGTGTCGATGGCAATAAATTGTAGTTTTGGCATTTTTTTTTATAAAGGATTCCATTATATTTTTAAAAGTTTTACTTCATAATTTCTCTGATCTTTGCAACTATCCTTACTATGTGAAATTTTTGGTTATAACTTAAGCTTAATTCAAAAATGAAATGTCGGGGCATGACTGAGCAATTTCTGTACTTCTCAAATATGCTATTTTCTATTTTTTTTATCTTATTTTAGTTACACTAATAATTGGGTAACAAATTTTGACTCGATTCCAAGTACATTCTTTGGGAAAAAACCAAATATTAAATATAGTTGCTATGAAAAACTTGTCATATGGAAAGGAAGACATTAGGTAATTTAATGGGTTATAGGTTATCTCTAAAAGGCACCTTTTATTTATGTTAAATTGCAATATTACAACACAACTCTTGCGTTATGGAAATTTATTCTTGTCCCAATGTCACATATAAACACATCACAGTTTAAAAAATAAAAAAACACAAAATTCCGCTAATTACTATTACAACTAGTTTGTCACTTGTTAGCCTGCATGTATTCATTCGGAATAAACACGATTGTTTACGTTAAATTGGAATACTATACCAAATAAATAATTGCATTACACAAATTTAATCTTCTTTTAATTGTAGCGCAAAAACTATTACAATTTAAGAAATATAAAACATTAAATTACGATAATTTTTACATGTATGACACTTGCAGTGTATGTATTCTTATGGGAGAAACCCCAATTGTTTTGGGTCACGCGTCTACTATTTCTACTTGAGCTTCACTAAGCGTACGCAAAACGATGGCAAGTGTCCAGACCTATCTTTATGACCATGATGGAAACACATCTCAGGTGCACTGGTGCACCTTGTGCACAAAACGGAATACTCTCTTACACAGAAAAAATAAAATAAAGCAAAACCCAAATAACGCACTACAGATGTAAACAAACACGTGATAATTGGACGTAGATATTCAATTGTAGACCAAATGACATAATGGCCTATACGAGTTATTACTGCACTCTAGTGGCAAAAGGTGCAAACTATATTATAAAAAATTGGGAAATTAAATTTCCAAGAAACACTTTTATACAGCCAATAAAGGTAGGCACCATTCAGTGTAACTCTGTTGTACTATTTTGCATTAAGAGACTAAGCAACAAAGAGTTTGAAAAGGGTGTCGTTTGGTCTATTAATGAAAAATACTTAATAGTTATTTGTGTCTTAATCATTAGTCAGTCATACTGCTTGATACCTTAGACTGGTAATCATCATTGTTGGATGGTGTAATAATGATATTGCAAGATATATCATCAAGAGGCTAGAACATGATGGCAAACGTTGAACCTTACAAAAATGTAAGGACTTTGACAAACCACCCTATTGTCACCAATACACTACAGTATTCTCGTATTCGAAATATTTACATATATCGTTGTTATGTAGAATAGGTAAATAGCAATATTGCATACATTTAATGGTTAATAGTACTGAAGAGATGAATCTTGGCCCAAAATAAATACACTTTATATAATAGTTTCTCATGTCTTAAACATTGTTAGCCGGTATAAACAAAATTAATGTATCTAAACTGACGTGTCAATACAGAGTCAGTTTGTTTCTTTTGCAGGTAGACTCACCAAGAGAGTTTTCATTTCCTCAATATTTTGAATATGACATACAGGTATACAATACAGGTGTTTCAGAATTTCATCCTGTTGTACTTCACAATTGTTTAGCTGACAATACATAACATTTAAACTGCTGACGAATGGATTCTGTACCTTGTCATGCAAAATCCTCTCAAGAAAGTGTTTCCTTGTCTGATGCAGATTGTTGATTTGGATGGTCTGCATAATCAAGGTAATACCCAAGGTTATAATCAAGAATGTTTTAATTTGCTCTTAGTGAGTAACAACAAGATTTGAGCGGCTCTTAACATCGCGGTCTTGAGAGTCAACGAGGATTGAAGCAAGGTAAGTATGTAGCATCGCCGGATTGAAAGGTTGGGAGAAATAGGAGCCCCCAGAGAAAACCAATCAACCAGCAGCATTGTCCAGGATGATTCCCACATGTGAATATCTGGGAGCGACCCAACAAAGAATAAAACTTGGCTCGCCTAGGTGGGAGGTAAGTAGTCTAAGCACTACACCACTGTGGCCTCGTAATATGTTGTGATAAAATAATCAAAATGATTGTTTATCTTTGAATATTTCCATTCATGTTTAAGACAGTACCTCAACAAATAGACTTGCTGAAACTATTTTGTTTGCAAGAAAACATTCTGTTAATACAGTATGTACTGATGAGAACTGCGACATCCATAATTCAAAATATAAAGAATTTTATTACACTTGGATGGACCGTGAAACAGGGAGAGGGGCTCAAGATATTGGTTCGTACATACGAAAACATATTCTTCATCATATAACTCCAGAAACAGAACACATTCTATGGTCACACTCGTGCAGAGGCCAGAACCGCATTATCAAAATAGTTTTGTTACTTAAAACAATTATTGAGGAAAATTCTGGCTTAAAAACAATATCCCAATACTTCTTGGTCTCTGACAACAGTTTTCTTAGAAACAATTCAGACTTTTCAAACATAGAATTGGCATTGAAGCTGCAACAATGACTATGTTCCAGAAGATTATGTAAAAGTCATGAAGTGTTGTAGGAAGCAGAACCCTCTTCAAGTCTGCAAAATTAAGAGAGGAGACTTTGTAGGAACATATAATTTAGAAGGATCTATCACAAACTAGAAAAAAAATCAGTTGAAAGTGAGAAAGTTAACTGGTTCAGTTTCAAAGAAATTCATCCAAAGAAATCACATCCAGTGTCAATTCTGTAAAAAGTCACATAAAGCAAAAAAGCTGCAAGAAGATAAACATTGGGGAAAAATGTGGTCGAAAATTTAAAAGTGACACTCGTTTTTTTTTCTCTAGAAAATCGTAAACCACTAAACACAAAGAAGTTATGAGATCTGAATTCATTGTTCCACTAAATCTCCAATGATTGTCTTTTTACAAACATTTGGCAAGTGCTAGTTGTGTGGATGACATTGATGGCTTTTCTGGGATTTTGATTTTGAGATAGGTGATGAAGTGAAAAATTTCAGAGAGAAATCTCTGGAAATTTAAGTGTATTTATAATGTTTTGTACTAATATACATTGTTTGTAGCATTAGAAACATCTGAAAAACAAGAGTGTGAATACATAATTAGGTTCCTAGGTGTATACATTGTTTAGTTCCTATATACATTATTAAACTTTGATCTTTTGTCACAGAATCATTCAGAAATAAAACACAATTTGCCAAAGTTATGCACTAATGACTGTTAAGAATTTACATTAACGTATATATTCGTACTTTTTTACGATAGCTAAAATTATACATACTGAATCCTGCAATAATAGACTATCTCTCACCTGCCTTTTTATTTTCAAGTAACCTAGATAACACATATGACATTCGTAGACCAAGAGCCTAAATAATTTTTCAAAGATCACTCACAAAAGGCTTTGTTTCTCAGAACATACATTGAGTGGTCTACCATTGCAGAACTACGTCCAATTACAACTCTCAAATGATACACAACACACTGGAAAAAAATGGCAAGTGCCCACTAGCCGTGCACATGGCTTGTCGGACAGTGCTGGCGCTTTTGGAATTGGGGGGGGGTTGCTCCCCGACCCCGATTCGTCACGGGGGGTGGGATGCATTGCTCCCCTGACCAAGATTCGTCGCTGCTGCTATTGCTTTCTATAGACGGACAATGGCTGCGTCATATTCTGTGTAGATCGGGATAGTCCCGCTGATCAGGTGAGGCTGACCCAGAGGCTAATTAGCTCGATGAGAGCGCGGGGAACACAGGGCATCCATGAGGTGTCACGGCACTGGCAGGTGGCGTCGTCATCCGGCGGATGTTCTCGTCCGCAGATTGTCAGGCTGTCAGTGAGTTCCTTGATGGCAGTTGGTGCTGGAGAAAAGATGTTAGGCAGGCTGAAGTTAGCTGAAGCGACACTTTTAGACAAGTCCCCATTGGACGTGGGAGCGTCTGGTGATAATTCTGTCAATGCACACTTCTAACTTTCCTGCTGTGAGGTGTTGTCAGTTCCGGCTTCATTGGCTAATACAGAACTGATGTTTTTCCCATCTTCAGGTGGGGGCGGCGCGACGCCAGAGCGGACTAAGCGCAGCGCATCAAGGTGATAAATCACTGTTCTCCTATGGCTAAGACAAATCCTGTAGCAAAATCTCCCACTTGCTGAATGAGTGCATGCAGTCCACTCCATTTGGGGGCAAAACCATAGCAATACTGTTTTTGTCCGGCCGATTGAGGGTGTATATACACATACACGTGATGTGTCGCACTCAAGGACGGCGGCGGACAAGACGATAGGGGAAGCCATTGTGCAGGGTAGAGGTATCATTACTCTCTTGCTTCCTCCTGCGGCTGGAGGGGCCTACACTAAGATGAAGTTGTGTCTGAGTTCTTGATTTCTCCTCTCTGTGGGGATGGTACACGGGTGGTACACCGAAGTAACGTGATGTCTTACGGCCCACTTAGTACAGAAGTCATGCCAGATGCATCCCGTGAATTGAGAGCCGTTACCACTAAAAAGGATATGTGGATAACCCCAGCAGGTGAAGAATTCATTCTCTATTGTATTGCCAGCTACGCAGGTGCGTGCACTGGAGACTAGGTAGTCCTCTACCCAGTGCGAAAATATGTCAAATATTACCATAATAAATCTCTTCCCTGACTGTGTGCGCAGGTAGGGTCCCATTAGGTCTAGTGCTAGTTTCAAAAAGTTCATGTGGTTTGTGTGGCTGTTGTTTAAACCATCAGTTTGTATGCTTTTGAAATGGTTGGATCTATTGCACACACACACACACACACACACACAAAGGCACGCATGTGCGTCAAAACACCGGGTCAATTGAAATATTTTAGCACATTCCTGCGGGTCTGTTCAGCACCTGAATGGCTGGCTAAGTCACTGGCGTGCACGTGGGATTAGAAAGAAGGTCACTTGCAGAGGCTGGAACGTAAACACGTCACACGTTATTTTTATTTCCCGCTTGGGAATCAACACAATCAGTGACCACATGCCAGTTTTCAACTGTTTGGTTCGTGCACATTTCTCGCCATTTTGTAGCGATGGGGCAAGACAATTGAGCTTTAACAACTGCATTGTAGACTGATGTTAGTGGCGGCATGGTTGGAAGTACCATTACTGCCTGGCACTGCACTGTTGTGCAATCCAAATCGTCCAGTTTCACTTCTGACACTGACCTGGCTGACCTTGTGTTGAAGTTATACGCGGTGCGTCTCACTTTCTTACCGAAGTGGATGCGTTGAGCAGCTGGTCCAATGACCGTTTGCCATTCAGACAGCCAGGGAACCCCCAATATGACATCCTCTCCGAGATCGTTAGAAACATAATCTGTTGTGATGGTTTCAATGTATCTTATGCGAATGGTAATCTCGACTTCGCCAGCTATCTTACCGATGTGTTGGCGAGTAGTAAGGTGCACTGTTTTCTGAACTTGTTAGTTAAGATTGCAAATAGGTCGCTAGGCTACTAAAATATATATAAAGGACAGGAATCCAAGTACTCACAGTCTAGTACTTGTCATAAGGCACACACACAAAGTAGGACGACAGTTTTTTCACGCGGTTGCACAATCACGATATTTCGCTCGCTACGCCAGCTTCATCAGGCGGCAAGTTATAGGACACTGTGATTACTATAATAATATCTGGACGAACAAAATTATGTAACGCTGCAGTATCAATGATCATATGCACATCAATGCAGACAAAACCATATGGTGTTCCAGTAATTTGTGGCATGAAAAGCTGCTGTGGAGTCTGATCAATTTTTGTTGAGCTGGGACGGGTGACGTCGGCCGCTCTACCCCATTTGTGCATTTCCCGATGGTGACGTGGATTTGTTGTCATTTGGCACTGGCTACTCACGGTGTGGACACCAATTATTCCAGTGCGGTCTGCTACACCAATACCAGGGATTGAGAGGTGATCGGCTAGTAAATGGCAAACGTGACGTCGTAATTGAAGATGGTGATTTTTACCACATAACTAGTGTCGTGGATTTTCGAAATGTCCATTTTCCCGATGCAGTTGTACACTGTCCCGGTCGTGAGATGGTCGATCTGGGATGGTAAGAGTTCAACAAAATCACTGTCTCTATGAAGTCGTGCTCTGAAGCATGAATAACTGGTGCAAGAACGGCACGATACTCAGCTTGCCTAGTACTTGCCACAACATTGAGGACGTCTTTGAGCAAAAGTTCAGGGCAACATGTCTGTACCACACTTATTTTTCTTGTAACAAAGTTATACAGCAGCTCTTCTCCATGTTCAAGGATGATTTAGCTCCGCGCACGAAGCAAAGTAAACATATCCACAAAACCACACATGAATCCAGTGTGCAATTCATTTGACATGATGCCATGGTGGGCGACTCTGTGCAACCATAACTTTGCATCGCCGCTGAAGTGCTTTCCAATGCTGCTCACATAGTCGTCCACACCTATGCCGTACCTCTGAGACGGTTTTTTCAGTCTTGTAAAAATGCAACCGGGTCCTCACTTGTGATCCCTGCATATGTCAGAAACTTTTGAAAAGGCGAAGGCAAGGTTGCGGAGTGCTTCATGACGCGACGCACTTCAGGAACACGTGGTGTGACAAGCGTTGCTGTGTTGTCCTTGTCCAGCACCTTTGATGTTTGCAGAAGTAGTGTAGTGTGTGTGGGTGGAGCATGAAGTGACTGTACCCCTTCACACGTGACCACTGGTTGGTGTGGGAAAAAACAGTTGTGGTACACACAGAGCTCGTGATGTGCATGGTGGTTGCGTGCTTTCTCCACAAAACCCGGGGTGATGTATGCAGTTATCCGCCTGAGTACAATTTGGTTGTCACATGACATTTTAAGCGAAAACTACTGTAGGTATTTGGGCTAGATGTTGGTACTGTTTTGATGATTGGGAGGAGATACTTCTGTATTACAATGGGCGCAGTCAATGTAGTTGGTATCCCTGATTGTTCTCAATGTTGCACGCTCTTGCGATGAAATGCAATGCACGTGATACACTCGGAAGCACCGACCGCATGCGAGTGTTATGTTGTCATCTCCTTCACATCAACTATGATTTTCACACTTTTGAATTGTTCTGTACCGGACTGGTACATATATAAACACGTAAGAAGACCCACAGATATCCAAAAGTCAATCTAGATTTTACTGACAAGAATATTATAACAAAAAGGCCCAGAATTGAGGTAGAAAAAACGTCAACTTGTATTTTGTGCACCAAAAACTTGCAAGAATATCACAGTGATTTAAACAATTGTACCATTGCAAATATTACAATCAAAAACTCGAGTCGCACACCATGTGACACAACGTTAAACTCTATCATTCATAAAAAATGGATAAACAATACTGATAGTTAATCTTAAATGTAATCACAATACTTCTCATGTAAACAGACATGCCAATTAGGATGTAAGAAAATATGTGACCTGCACTATAACACTTGATCACCAACAAATTAAAGTAATTAAGAATTATAATATTGAAAAGTGAAACCATTTTTATAACAATATTGGTGTAGTGTACTATTTAAGGACGCCTAGAACATAAGAAATTATATGACCTGTACAATAACAACACGTAATAACCAACAAATGAGTCATTAAGAATTTTAATACTGATATGCGACACCTCTCGTATAATAACAAAATTGGTGTAGTGTACAATTTATCCATAGCAATATTTCGTTACAATTCTAATTCTTTGTGGTTCACACCAAAGCTTGATTATCATCAAGGTACTACCAAAATACTCATACCACCACTTCAGTTGTCACATAAATCAAACATGAGGTGCTCCATAAATTACCATTCCAAATAGTTGTACCTCTTGTGTCGTGACAATATTGGTATAGTGTACAATACTTCCAATTAGATTTAGTTACAAATATGCACGAAACATGTCACACTAAATATTTAACGCCAACTACGTGAGACCATAATGTACTAACCACCTCGCCTATTACTGAATAACACAATGTATGAGCCAAAAACTAACACCACCTTAACAAGAAAGGTTATATACCAACTGATTATACTTACAACGTATGTTTTCACAGCCAGTGTATAAATAATTCCATGAGAACAATAAATGTGTGAGTGAATAATTCATGGTCATAGCATGTGACAAAATGTGTAGAGAGTACAATCTTAAGTGGAGTCACACCGGGGTCAGCGAGGCGCTTCGTTACGATACACTTACCAGGTGACTCTGCCAAAACTTTATTGCGTCGGCAACGTGTGACCCAGTTATACAAATCATATTTAACTTTGTTTAATTTCAACACCAGGGCACTGTTGTAACTTTGCTGTGCACACACAACTCATCAGCCCTGCAGCCTATAATCACACTGCGACGTAATATTTGCAGTACCAAACATCAACTTAAACACTTTGACGCACTAGACCAAGTGCGCAGTTATAGGTAGCTGACGGGAGGTGTTAGAAACCTGACTTACTCGGCAGGTATTTGGTCGGTTGGTAACGTAGATTAACTGGTTGAGTGAGACTGTTGTTACAGTTCTTGAGTAAAATTATGTTGTATTTCAAGTTCCAGTCCGCTGACACTCGACTCCAGAAGTTCGGATTGGCTAGACAGTATCTAGCTTCAGTCTGGTAGACTAAACCCCTCACTAACAGGTGATAGTAGGGACTGATGCGGACGAGCGGTGGAAAAATTAATATAGCATACCACGTGGACAGTCAAGACTGCCTGTAATCTCAGTGAGGTGGTGCGGTCCAGTTCTGCCTGTCTTTCCTGCGTAGGAGGGGCTAAGATACTCCGCTGCTGGGCAGCTACATGAGCAATCTTTTGTTCCACACGTCTTCGGCTGTGTCTTATCTTTTAAGTCATAGAGTTTGGTTCGCCGCTGAAAAAGATACAGTGTGCACTTTGGACGAGAAACTATACCCTATGATAGTGTAGATCCAGTAGCTGATTCATGGCACAAGCTCTGTAAGAGTCTCCATTGATCCCCCACGTCTGCGGGCGGATCAGAGATATTGAGCCTTGTGCGTCACCAATATTACTACTGGATGTGATTTTCCAGCCAAGACTAGGCCGCAACACCCAGGCTAATACCGCCTCCAGCACCTAGGTGCTCTGGTAAGTGATACAGGCTAGAATTGCAGTCTCTCCTTGGTGGAATGTTTTCCTAGTGGTCGTGGCTCCGCTGTTCCTTCCTCCCAGCACCTGGGTGCTTAGGAAACAACAGGCGGCCGTCTAATGGGTATGTTCCAAACTATGGGTCCCCAGAGGGGGCTCAGTCAAGCTAGTTTGGATTTACAAAAGTAACAGTTTCTGTCGGCAGTGCACAGTGGAACTTATTCCTAGCGAACGAAGTAGACGTTACTCTAGAAATAAAAGCGTTAGGATAGAGAACAAGCTGTATTTATTGAGGACTTAATAAACATAAAATATAGTGACTCGTGCTATCTCCTACTGAGCAGACGGAGTACTGAAGGAATAACTATGGTAGTCAGGTGAAGGCGACCTAGTTCTAAGCTGGAAGGAAAGTGAACTAGAAAACTAAATTTTTAATTACTAAACTACAGCTGTCTAATGCGGGTGTCTGTTGGAGACAAAATAAGTAGAAGTTTAAGTAGCAATGTATATTCGTGTTGGCTGGTGATGAAGACTATTGTCATCGCAGAGGGTAGCCGGTGATGGCCACAGAAGAATCAAGGTTTCACTGGAGGCCCCCCACTAAGGAGAGCTCGGGATGAATTCAAGGGAAGAATATGAATGACTGCTTGAGCCCTGCTGCGGACGGACTTATAAAGTGAGAAATCTAAACTGCCACGGCGAGGTGCGGGGAAGGCGTGCGACGTCCTGCCGTGGAAGTTGGTGTGGGAGGTGGGAACCCTCGTCAGCGTTCCTTGGTTCGTGTATCTTCGGCGGTGCCCAAAGTGGCTGAAACTTGTTGGCATTATGCGCGGGGGGAGGGGGGGAAGCGACATATTCACTGGTTCCATCACGTTGTTAGCCACGAGCTCGGTCACCCGGGAAATTTAAGCAGCAGAAAACTTATGTGCACAGTGTGGTTGGGGTACACAACTCTTACATAGGTTGAAGGGTATACTTCACGTATGATTTTAAGCCCTTTATTATGATGCCCCAATTGGCGGGTCCTGGAGACACTGTATCAAGATTACACCTTAAAATAAATGTATACAAGACAATAGGATAAACCTATCATAAAATTTACAGAATGAGCAGCAGCTTAAATATTAGTATGCGTTTGAACCTGAACAAAGAACTAGTTTGCATAAAACATACTAACTCCTGATGATTTAAAAATCATTGGTAAGTCGAGACCATGCAACACACATCTAACAAATTGCCATGGGCCAGACGAATGGAGCACGGCAAACCACACCAAAACTACTATCAATACAAACCTCAAACATGTACAACATATTAAACATTACAAGTTCTGTCCCCCACTAACTAGTGCTCATGACACACACCAAAAAACTGTATAAAGCCAGTCAACTACATTCTCGACTTACCACTAAGTTTTCCCAATCCGATACGTCAATATCCTTTACAAATAACAGTAGCGTGGCTGGCGTAAAACATATTTAAGTGGAACCATTAATATCTGTCAGGTGTCAAATCCCATTTCGACATTGCCAACGATGCAAGACAACAATCTAGTTGAAGGTTGAAGTGTACATACAGTAAGTTGACAGAAGAGCAAGTGTGAGACCCAAGCATTACAACATTTGATTAACTTGTGATGGCATCAAGAAAAGGAGTAGGGTGCTAGTGCACATAGAGGATACAGGAGGGGAATCATTGAGGCCGGCAAAGAGAAGGCAGCATGGTACTAATGTTCCCCAGTCCGTAACGACAAAACAAGTGCGACGTTGCTGCCACCAACGTTGCAGTTTGCCTAAAATCAGGTGGTGAGTGTCTTTGCATTATTTTGTATCCTCATCACGTGCAGTGCTGGTACGCGAACAGGGTTAGCAAAACCCCAGACCTGACATGGTCTCATACATCACACACATATCCTCTGGTGTGCCGCCGATGTTTAATCCAATACTCTCTCCGATATCTCTGCGTTGTTGTGCCCCACTTCTGCTTGTAGCTGCGAAACTGCAGCAGGATCATGGCAGATATATGTATTTCTCTTAGGAAGTATAGGGAAAACGGGTTTGACGAAAGTGCGGGAAGCAAGCATTTCCTGCACAATGATGTAGGGCTACCATTCACAGTCTGCCATTCTAGGCAACCCGAGTTGCCTACACGACGTGGTTGACACGAAGACGTTGCCATAATAGAAGTCAGTTTGTTTACACCAGGCCATGTGGCCTTGCGGCTGTCACCTACACGGTCATGACGCAGAAGAAGGGGTGGTCCCTGCCAAGGTGGTGCGGCGCGATCGGAGGGGGGTTGTCAGGTGCTGCCCTTCCCTCATTCTTGGACTTGCCCAAGATGGCAGTAGAGCTTACGTTGTGGGCTGCGGCGATTGATGGTGCGATGCGCAGGCCCAATATGGTGGTTCTCCTGGTGGTGGTGTCCCATGATGATTTTGGTGCCAAGTCATTGCTGCAGTGTAGTGTCCTATGTCTTCTTGTCTCCAGAAACTGCGTAAACCATTAAATTAAGTAGGAGAAATTTTTGCCAGTAGCAAAGTTGGAGAACCCGAGGATTCAATTGGACTCAAACATCATGAAGCACATGGTCACGAGGACCATGTACACAGTAACAGGAATACTTAGGACATTTACACTGATGAAATACATAAGACATGATGCATGTAGGAATATTCTTGAAGAGTACTGGAAAATGTTGAGATGTTTGGCGGGTGAAGAAACCACCAAGATGAGTCGATTGATGAAATGTCAATTCTGCGTTCCGTAAAAAGTTATGTTGACAGGGATTGGAATTCGGATAGGATTTGGCCATAAAGGTGGGCGCCAATTGACGGGGATTGGGTGGACCATTGAGGGGATGAAGGTACTGGACAGGTACGATGCATACTTATTGAAGTTTTCCCGGGGGTGCCAGCTCAGGGAGAGCACGATGATGTGGGGGTCATACGGTCGACGGCCTGATGATGCAGAAGTCAATGAGCTAAATTCCTGTTTTACCTAGTCCAGTGGGGGCTGTAGGCGACACTCGCTCCCGAAGGGATGTCAGCCTCCCCACATCATTATAAAAAATATGGGACATCATTCATTTTACTGGTTATGCAGTCATGATACAACCGGAGTTAAATAAAGAACGCTGTATCTCACTCACCTTACTTTATTCTCAATTTCAACAGTAGAACGGGCACGTACATATAAAGGTTTGCCATTGTAGGGGGCAACCACTGAAGCAGATAAATAAAGCGTTAAGCCTACATGAACTTAATGAAAAATTACGCCCCCGGTTGTGAACAAATGAGCTGGGGAGGTGGGGCGGCACTCGCTCCGGGCAAAGAAAAACCAACATTCAGGTAACTTACACAATATCAGACAGAATTAAACAGTGATTGGTGAACAAAATGGTAAGAGCCCAGAGCGGTGCGACACAGAGGCAACCCCATGAGAAAGTCGACACTCTACTAATATGGGGGTTGGCACAGAGCCTGCTGATTGACTGGAACTCCTGCCTACGATCACTTGACTGTAGTCGGTGCATTACATGATGAATATAAACAAGACGAAATGGTCTGCTACTATGCAGGTGAGATGGGACACAGTAAAACACTTGTTAAATATAAAATATGTATAAATAAAAATATAAATGAAAAATGTCACGCTAGTGGCGTGCAGTGTTGCCACATAAATCCAGCCTTGTGCGCTACCGAGATGCGCACTCTACGGCCGACTTCGCCCCATTTGAGCGCGCCAAGCGTGGGGCAAATTCAAATTCATTGGTCGCTCATTACGTCAGACTTTATTTGGTCAACTAAGTAATTGAACGTTACGTCTGAGCTTATGTTCTTCCACATCCAATCAAAAAGGCACACGCCACAGCAACCACGACAAAGAAATAATATAATTTATTTAAATTATATTACGCTACCCTGCCTGGCCAAGAAGTTCCAAACAACACAAGATAGCAGCACCCCCGTGATCTCCTGACATCACGGCCCGCCTGCCTAAGTCCGGGGTGCATGAAAATGTCGTCTCCACCAGGTGAGATAAGAAATTGAGCGGCGCTCCCACAGCAGATTAACCAGCCTCTGTGTTGGAAGGCTGCACTAACCTCCCGCCCCCCGGAGAATCTCTGACACAAGGTGATTTTCGTATAAATAGAAGTATGGCCTTGTGGTCCAGAGACACGCCGGAGTTCACCGGCCGTAAAGTTCGCGAGCTCTCCTACAGTCTGTGGAAGACCCTCTCTCCTCTCCTCTGTAGCCCACCCAGGGTCCAGCCTCCTTCACTTCTGCAGCCAGAGGCAGGGCTCGAACTACCACCTCCAGCCGGCAGCTTGCAGAAGGCCGCCAGCACTCCAGTCCCAGCTTGGACAAGGCTTCCTTCAGCTGACCGCCCCAGCTCTCCACGTCTGGTAAATCCCACACACATTATCTACTTACCCTTATTTCAGCCAACTTCCCTTGACTACACAGTAACAGGTCGTTGCGAGATTTACGTCCCCCTGGACCGTCGGTTACTTAATTAAGAATTGTTAGAGGGAATTAAATTCTCATTTTTATTAATTTTTCCCAGGCTCACCTTCGCCTATTGATTTTAATTCAGTGTTTAATATCATTCCTTACTTAGCTCATAGTGTGTAATTATTTAGCCGGGTCTCTGCTAACTCATCGTTTTGAACGTAATAAAATATTACACCATAACCTTAACCTCTCTGTGTGTCGCTTTCTATCATTTTAATTCTAGATCCTGTGCCATTTTTTAATTATTATTGCTTTATTAATTCAGTGTTGTGCATCCTTTCAGTGCACAGCTAATTCTAATCAACTTCACATCTTTGTAGTGTGATGAATCCCTCAGGAGGCACAGCCTGACAAAGGACCTATTTCCTGAGATTCCAGTGCACCCGCCGCTGATACCAGGCACAAGGTTCAGTTACTTGGGTTGCCCTTGTGAACAGCAGGTCCGCAGTTCTATCTGTAGAATTCACCCTGCCCAGGATTGTTCGTACGCAACCCCTGTTGACATTTGTTAGGTTGGTGTGAACCAGACGAAGCATCCGACTCTGAGAAAATCTCCATTCAGCCAACTCATATACAGAAATCAAACTCAATTACCGACACACAGAGCCCCTCTAGCCGATCCAGTATTGTGAGACTAAATTCTGGCAGGACACTTCGGGTTCAACACCCGAGAACAGAAGTACTCCCCAACTTCTGTACCATAACGTTGGCTTTCAGAAGGACAATCAGGGTTCGAATTACTCCTAAGGCAGTTCCCCGCATGCAGCCGAAACCATCCGTAGCAAACTCTATTCCCGCTCGCCAACCAACGAGGCCGCGGCGGATCAATCCTGTCAATATAAGCCAGATCGCTCAGTCCCATAATCACTCATATCTCGTAACCGATTGAGCTCATTCACCCCTTATCGGGACAGTTGGCATCGAACTATTGACGTCTCTTGTAAGAAAGCCCGAAAGGGATAGTTTAACCCTCCGAGTGACTCTGGGATTTGACTCCCCTCCACCTTGCAAGGTCCGAGAGGGCAGTCAGCACCCTAACCACCTATCCATAAAGAGGAGTAGGTGTCAACCTAAAAACATGACCACATTTGAGGTGGACGGTAGGTCCATGGGACTGTTCCCGGGTGAAACTTAAGTCTAAACTCGGACATGACACGTGAACCAAAATGGATAAACAATAAAACATGTAAGAAGTACCTTTGTATTAGGTTATGATTATTTGGCCACGTGCTCGGCCATGTCGCCATTCTTTCAGCTGTTATGCATTTCTCTGGATACTGGAAAATACTTGATCCCAATATTTTCCTACTGTACATTTCTTATGTGACGATAAAAATATAATAAAAATAGGCGCATGACAATTTGACACTTTAAGAACTAAAACAAATATTATTTACACAGTGCCTGCGGTTTACGTGAATGCTGTTATCAACACTGGTTGTGTGGTTCGGTGCACATCAAACGCACGGACATTTCATTCCTGAATTACACAATAAGACGCTTTTAAAATTAACAAAAAACTCTTACATACTAAAATCAACACTGGCAAGGCAAACACCTTAGTACATACGTGCGGAAAATGTTACACAACAAGTAAATAGAACACACAAGCTCCAGGTGGCGCGTGGCAAACGTTCTAGTGGGATGCTCGGCCAACATCAACCTCCTCCCTCTCCTGGAGACAGTTCGCGAGTGGCACTGTCTCCTCGGCAGCAACGTGTGGTCGGCGGGCGAAGATTCCCCTGTGGCTGCAGGTTGTACTTGCTAACCCCCTTCCTTCAGACGGCGGTGCCACGTTGGCTGCTTTGGGCAACAAGTGCCCGCTGACAGTGCACGTGGCTCGTCGGACAGTGCAAGAGCATTTGGAATGGGTGGGGGGAGGAGTGTTCCTCTGACCACAACTCGTCGCTGCTGCTACGGATTTGCTTTGGAGGGACAATGGCTGTGTCGTCTTCGGGATGGTCCCGCTGATCAGGCGAGGCCAACTCAAAGGCTGATGGGCTCAATGAGAGCCACGTGAGATTCGCGGATGTGAGTGCCAGGCCTGATGAGGTGAGACCCGGTAGCCTCTGAAAAGCTCACGACGAAGCTTTAGCGCCACCCCAAGTCAGCTAACTCGCTCCATCCACCGCATGAAATTTGCCGGTTGGAGTGCCAGGACTGATGGGGCGTAACGCCATTGCCTCTGGGTACTTTAGCTAGGGATTTATGTCACCTGACTTTTGTTTGCTGCAACTGTGAGTAGAACCTACTGCATGCCTTTCACCCAACGAGGAAGGACTAAGTACGCAGATAAGAAGGCAGCTATGGCTCTTTCTGCCAATCAGTTACCAGGTAACCCTTCCCAGTAAGCCTTCACCTACTCCTCTGCTCGTGAACAGGCATAAGCCACCCATCGACTACAAAGACCTCACCTCTCAGTCATCCCTAGATATCTGTTTACGCCACTCCAGCAGATCAGTGAAACTCCACACCCAGTTGTCGTCTGCCTTTGACTCGGACTGTCTGTGGGAGTGGGCATCGCCAAAGTTATTTGCTGATCAACGTCGCCTGCTGCCACCACCCGGAGCTCGGGAGCCCTAGAACCTGCCAGTTCCAGCAGAGCACCAGTCCTGCACAACAGCCAGCCATCGTCATCTCCAGCATCAACAGCCGTCCAAGCCACCTCTGATGCTTAAATAGCTCGTCACCACCCGACCAGGTCAACTCTGTGTACTGGGCTCCTCAAAGGCAGGGGCAAACAAGCATTGAACCAGCTCATAATTCCTCCCAGGATTCTCTGCCCTAACAAGTTAAAAAACCCCTGTAGACTAGGTGACATACAAAGTACTCCGGCCATCACGTTACAAGGTTGACATGTTACTCCTGGAGTGATTTTTAAAAATTTGTTTCAAAACATCCGAAGAAACCGTTAATGGATTATACTTGTGCATTCTGTATATTTTACATAATGTAATCAGTATCCTATTTCCACTATATATTGCACACTAAACTACAAAAATATGGGAAAAACTATTTTGCATATTTAAGTGTCTTGAAGCAATGTATACATTTGATCGTGGTAGGGTGCGTCAGCTGGAGGGGAGGGGTGGCAAGCAGTTAATGGGTGTGGTCTGTAGGTGCCTTGCAGGTTGTTGATTGCATGTGCTGTCAGCTGGGAGCAGCCACCCTCCCCATGACTCATCCAGAGTATGTAAAGCAACTCTTTATCAATGTATGCAACATTACTTCATGGCAATCACACCTTGTCAACCACTACGTCCCATTTTAAAGTGAATAGGTAATATTTAATTTGGGGGAAAAAAAAATAGTCATAGGCAAATAAATACGGTCATTAGATTTGTTTCAATACGACTAAGTAATAAATAAATGAAACTTGGCACTTTCTATTAGTTATAATGGGTGCTCTGTGCCTGCACACTATTTGGTGACAAAGAGGTTTTGTAAATACTCTTCCAGAATACAGCGAAACCTCACTAATAAAATATTGCTTAATGCAAAATTTGCGTTAGTACAAACCATTTTAATTCCCTGAAAGGTTGAGACAGGAATTTCAATGTTAAAACGTAAAATTAATACAAAATATTCCTTACTATGTAGTACGAAGTAACCTCGTGTTAATTCATGGAATGTGCATTGTTATTTTATCGGCTAAACCAAATTATTACAATTGGATACCTCTGTGTATTATTGGGTAATGTGTTCTGAAGTAATGTGTAACTGTGATTATGTCTATAAATTGTGCCGATGTACGTAAACTATCTGTTGTTTACTTTTGTTAGGTTTTCATTTTTGCCAGTGTAGCCAAAGTACACTGCAGATGAGACACTCAAGAACAAAGAGTGGTCAACATGGCATCATAGGCAACCATGCCCATGAGCGGTGTGAAGACCCTTACACATTGAAAACTTTAACATTTGACTGTACATTTCCGTGACTTTAGGAATATTGCCCATACACAATACAAACATAAAGTCAAGCCTAGACAATCGACAATAGATTAAGAAATTTAACAGTCTTAAAATACTGTATGGTTAAAACAAATATTTTTAAAATCAAACTGAAAATACAGTATTTACTCGCATAATTCATGCACCCTGATTTTTTCCACTAAAATTCTGTAAAAAAAGGTGCTAGAATTATGCGAGTAAATACGGTAAATACAACGTAAATAGAAAATATATTGGCAAATATATTAACAACATTATTTCTCACTTTCTTCAAAGATTGTTGGGTTGGTCACAATAACATACAGTATGCATGTTTTTATTCCGTTTCTCTAACCCTAGTTTTAAGTTTCCGCTTGTCATATGAGATGTGTCAAAAATGGCAAAGCGCAAACAAAATGAATTATCATTATCAACAAAAATGAGCATTTTAAGATCAGTTTTTAATAGCGTGAAGACCAAATCAGACGTTGTGAAGGAATTTACATTCCATTATGAACTCTGTCAACATTAGTTAGTAACAGATTGGAAGAAGCGTGCTTGAGTGATAGTTTTACAAAAGATAAAAAACGAATGTGAGGTCCCCAACATAATGTTTAGACCTAGAGGAAGGCTGGGAAGAACTTAAACATGGTGCTTCAGGAGACTGTGAAGAGTATGTGCACATTGAAGATTCTGTCGACGAAGGCTGCATCACTGACTGACCATGACAGAGAGTTGGACAATATCATTCCAGTTGCGACATGTAAACACAGGGAGGAAGAAGAATATATGGTTCATTAACATCCAGTAAAAAAAAAAGCCAGTTCAGCTTTAAATATGTTGGAAAATCTTCTTGCTGCAAGTGATGTACACACTGTTATCCTGTCTTCCTTTGACAAACTTTGCAGTGCAGTAATGAACATTTATGCAACAAAAAATTTGCAGAAAAAGGTAATAATTTTTTTTTAGCCAATCTAAGGTATGCCTAACTGCTTAACTTATGTATTATAAGTTGCAAATTTTGAAATATTTTTATATTTTTAATGATCTGAACTGTATTTGTTACATGTGATTAGAAAATACTTCAAACTGCTTTAATCATTTTGTGTGGAAACTAAAATTAATGACTTATGATTTATTTATTGTCCTGACTTAGTTCCCGGCAAAATTAAATGGTAGTATTTGTCGATTTATTTTTGGGAGTAGGCCTACCTACACCTGTTAGTACAAAGGCCCAATTTTAGGCCCCTTCAGTTTTGTATAAAGAGTTTCACTGTATATCAGTTTATTCAGAGAACATGATTTTCCCACAAGAAGCCACTGAATTTTGATTTAATGCTCTGTTATCACACAAAATTCAAACACTTATGATGACGAGGGGAGGTCAAGTACATGTATTGTGTACAATTTTATTTGGACGTCTATAAAATTAAATATTCTTCCATGGAAAAGTCATGTTGATTTTATGCCAGAAACAATTGAATATGGACTTAACAATGCTTTATAACATTTTGGGTAACAAGGGGAGGCTACGTGAACACCTCTGGGTTATCATCTTTTTCAAATGACATGTGTCTATTAAAATAAATTTGAATTTAATTTTTTTTTAATGTCATTTTATACTACAGACAATTGAACACCGACTTCACACAAAAATTAGCAAATTTTGAGGTATATGTAGGGAATGGAAAAATTTCCAAAAATGATTTATTAGTGCTAATTTGAACTTTCAATGCAACTTTTTTAAAGCAAATTTCTGCTTTTAATGGTATTTTTTAGCTTATTTTAGTCATAAATGTAACCCCCCTCCAAAGTGCACTGAAAAAGCTAGTAACTTGCATAAATAAATGGGAATAAAATGGCAAAACAAAAAATTTTTTTAATTGGCTATGAAAATATGCACATATTATAAAAACACTTGGACAGCTAGACTTCTTCCCAGCTACAATAATGTTGTAACAGACAAGAGAACTTATTGCAGCAGGACTGCAGTGGTGGAAATGGTCCCACCTAGGCGAATCAGGTTCGATTCCCGGTGGGGTTGCTCCTAAATTTTCGCTGTGGGAATCGTGCCGGACGATGCAGGTGGTTTGCTAGTTTTCTCGGAATCTACAGTATCCCCACCCTTGCATTGCAGTGCTGCTCCATACTCACCCTCAATCAGCTCTCAGGACCCCATTGTTAATCTCTCCACTCCACTTCTTGCAGCTTGAAGGCTGTCATTGAGTCTTTTTTGTTATCTTTAGATGCATAAAACTATTTCGAATTTTTTTAAATACAATAGTTAGAACCTAGCAAGTTACTAGGCAATAGCATCGTTTTTCATCCTATCATTATTTGTAATTTTAAAGCTAAAATGCTCATGTTGTAGGTGAGATTTTATGCAACTTCAGCAACCCAGAGACACAATTTAACATAAAAGTTCTCTACAAAACAGTAATTTTTGTAAATATTTAATGTATATTCAGTTTATAAGATTCTTTACTTTAATACAGTTAAACTGCTAGATTAAAAAACTTGTAATTTCCACAAAAATATATGCTACTTTCCAAAATCAGAGATGCTAATTTTGTAAAAAAAATTCACACTACTTTTTATAGCTCCTACGTGTAAAGATTTGGGGTAGGTTAAAAGCAGACCAAAAATTCCTAAAATATCTATAGTGACGAACCTGTAATAACCTTATTTCTGGAAACAGTGAGGAGGTGTTTTAGCAAGGTTTTACTTAAACTTTCTCTAAACCAAAATTTTACTGTTAGTAAAATTGTTGACCTTTATGAATTCATCAACATTATGTAAAGCCTTTGCACAAAGTTACACCTAAATAGTACAATGTTACCCCAAATTATGAATATACACACCCTGGCTAATCTTCTTGTTAGGGGTGACTGGTGGAATGGAAGTTTCCCTCCCTTACTCACTGTACTCCAGCATACTGTAAAGTAGTACACTTGCAGGTATGGTTGAGGATAGGAAGGGGGAGGAGAAGAGGGATGGGCAGGGAGGGAAAATACACACACTTTTGCTTTAGAGTTCTTGTTTTAATACTATGCAATTTAAGTGACATTTTTCTTTGGTTAATAAAATGTATAAATACTTCAGTACCGTATTTAAGTTTATAGCAGGAAACAATGAAAATTAACGTAACAGCAATATAAATGAATACAATTTTTCAAAGTTAGGACAGTGTTGTGAAATTGCAACCAGTCTGTACCAAACTGGAGGCTCAACAGGCCCTGCCTGACAGCCTAGTCAAGAGTGCTAACAGTCTGTGTAACTGCATCAGCAAACATACACCACAGGTGAGAA
This sequence comes from Dryococelus australis, assembly GCA_029891345.1. NCBI lineage: Eukaryota > Metazoa > Arthropoda > Insecta > Phasmatodea > Phasmatidae > Dryococelus > Dryococelus australis. The sequence goes on along the minus strand of CM056993.1, from coordinate 183,003,957 downwards.
GTATGCTAGGACCAGGTAGCGCTACGGCCTGATGAGCAACATGCGGCATGCACAGATCATGCCCACGAGACGTGCGTACTGCTCCACCTCCTGCACATCGGGGTCGGCTCCGTGTTGTGCAGCATACACTCTAAATGGCATGGCCGTGCGCTTCCACAGCACCAGCACCTGCAACCACACACACACCCAAAATACTGCTGTCTCCATTAAAACTCTCTCTCTCGCTCATTACACTTTGCTTTTCCAACATTTATAAATAAGATAGTCCTAGCATTAATTCAGTAGAATCTCACTTTTGGGACCCCTTTTACTATGGAACTGTAAAAAATTTGGGTTAAAAAAGTTAAAATTTAAGGGAAATGGATTGAAAAGTAAGTTTGTTGCACTGTGCATTGTATTTATCTTGGCGAGCAATATATTGCAAACACCGGATATCTAAAAATAATTACCACCACCTCTTATACGGTCAGCACTAATAACAACTGACTCTACACCCCCCCCCACCCCCTTTTGTCCTTCCATCCTCTTCAACTACCAGTGTGTTTGCTTGTGAATATGCTACCTTCTCTCTTTGCCTATTACAGTAAAACCAGTTTAATGGAAACTAGTTAATTAGATATTCTATGTAAATCAAACTTATTGTTAGCACTGAACATAATGATACTGTACTTGCTTTGGAGTTCGGTTAATTCAAATTTCCACACAATGTGTAATCAAAGTAAAATTTCCTCAAAGTGTGTGTACAAATACGATAATTCATCAACACTGAAGTAGTTATATTCTTGTCATGTAACATAATAACAAGCATCACAAGCAGCCACCTACATCAATCGACAGTAGGCAGCGAGGCATTCGGCTGCTCTTCGCTGCCTTATGAACACTGTCTGTCATCTGTCCATAGCGGAGCACGCAGTTAGGCAGCTGGCAAGGAAATGATTTGACAGTTGTCACAACAATATACAAGGGGGAGGGGGAGAGAAGGCTATATGTTTAATTTACTGTCTGTCTGGAATACAGCCTGCGATGGAAACTTACTGAAGTGTTACCATGTTTGAGATCACAAAATGCACATCCATCATCTGTTAGTTTTTTGTTCATACTTTTTGTCAACAACATTTTTACCAGTAGCGCCACCACTGTGATTCACCATTAAATTTAATTTTCTTCCTAACAGATGACAGTGTGTGAACTTCAAGAGAAATAAATTTTATTTTAATAATTGTTGCACATATATTTGTGGCACCTGCTTAACAAATTGAATTGATAAAAATTGACATGTCCGAAGACTAGTAAGAATCTTGTATAGAAACTAGTCCGAAGACTAGTTTCTGTACAAAATTTTTTAAACTGAAAATGGTGAAAACAGGCATTTTTAAAGTACTATAGGAATATACAAAACACATTTACTATCATGCCATAAAATTACACTGTCACCAGTAAAAGTTTTCATAATGCATTGTGTGTGAATTAGGAGAGGGGAGGGTACATGCTTTCACTCCAGACACACTGACAACCCTCCACAGGATCACTTCACCCCCACCTTGTCGACCATGAAAGGGAGGGTGCAAACATGACATGCTGGTTGCTATGCAACTGTCCTTTTCAACTGCTATGGTAGGAATGCAAAGAAAGTTGCACGTTTATTTCAGATTCTATAGCATTTCCTAACACATATCAATTATTAAGCATGGCGATATGCAAAACATCAAAAAAATATTTTAACAATGCATGAGAAACAAATACACATGCAAGCCATCTTTACATATTTCTTAAGCAGCATAACAAAAAAACTTGATCCAGTGTCATTGCCTTTATGATGAGTGACTGAATGATCGAAGGAAAGCACTGAGCATGACCCAATGATATTCTCAGTCATCCTGGTTTCCCTGTCTGTGACAAAGTAAAATTGACTAAAAAAAATCCTCCCATACACAATGCAGGATATTACAGCTAGGTTGGCTTATCAACATATTTTATTTTTATAATGGCCAAGTAATACTGCTGGGGATACATTAATTTTATTTCAAGGGCAAGAGGTGGAGGGAAGGATGGCTTTAGTTAAACATCGTTAATAAGAGACATTGTTTTGCATTTCTTGCAAGATTGTAATTTTAAATTGCTTATTGTTATGATGTAGTGTTGGAAAATTTTACTAGTGTGGAAATAATATTCTAATTATTATAACTGAAAGGTATTTTTTATGGTGGGAGTATTTATAGTATATGTAAGATGAATGATTCATATAGGCCCTTTCTCATGAATATATAAGGTAAAATAAACTGTATCTATAGGATGTTTAATTTTGGTGTGTACTTGTATAGGTTGCTCATGGTAATCTGAGCATTTTTGAAAGTCCTGCTTAAGATATGTCTGCATATCCATTGCGCATTATTCCACCACATGCAAAATTAACATTGCTGTGGGCCTGATAACTTTATTCATGCATCAGTTAAGTGAAACTGTAAAATTATTAGAAAAATTGATATTGTACAAATTTGCTAATTTTTACACTTACATACATTAAGAAAAATAAAAATCAAAAGAAATAATTAACCTAATTTCAGTAATCACAAATACTTACCTAGCACTTCAAATGCAATGTTAAAAAAGGAACTATTTTCGGTTGATGCCAGATGCATGTTATTTTTGTCTACAGTAAAACCCCTTTATTACAACCCCATTTATTATGACCACATCTCTATTACGACCCAATCCCGAGGAACCGTGAAAAGTTTGGGTAGAAAAAGTAGAAAATTTGAGGCACATCTAAAAATAGATACAGTAATCCCTCGCCAACAGCACTATCATGAACTGCAGATTCAGTTATGCGCGGATTTGTCTGTGTAGACCTTTTCTCCAACTGCAGTAAAAGTTTCTATTATCCACCATTTGCAGTCTATGGGAAACTAGCATTTTCTGATGTTAGTGGTCGCGCATTTCTCAAGTTGCTGGCATAGACTTTGGCATTTGTTGTCCCAAGCAGCGTGAAGCAATAAATTACTTCATTTCAGAAGGGGACACTGGTGTATTGTCTGTTGATGAGGGGGGGGGGGGGGGGGCTGTAGGCTGGGTCAGTAAGTGAGGATTCTTTACCATAGTCACATGGTGCCGCCTCTGTCTTACCCCTCCTGTCTTTTTTTGCTTCCATTATCCCTCCTCTTTTGCTGTTAAAACAGCTGCACATTACACACTAGTTTCTTAATCAGTGTATGTATAACTTCAAATTTAATTCAATGACCCTTTTTTAATGGTTTTTTTTTTTTTTAAGTTTATGTTGTGCGCCCACACCTACGTAATATGCAAATGTTTCATGGTGGACAATTGTTTTTTTTACTTGTGAAGTCAATTTTATGTGTAAAGTGAATAAAGATAAGTGTGTGCATGTATAAGCCACGTCAAAAGTTTTGATGAAAAATTTGGGATAATTAATATTTCAAGTAGAATACGCTAAATATGTATATTCCCGTAAACATCGTCGGGACTCATTGTGCAAGAGCAGGGGTCGACACGCCGCGTACATTTAATATAAATTCAACACATTGACATGAATCACATTTATCAGCATGTTTTATCAACACCGGGCCGCTGTTACTAAGAAAACTACCCCTGTAAGGACGGCACTGGTGGCAGCTGGCTGATCCCCGCCCGCCAGTATAATCTTGTAGCGACCAACCAACAGCTGCCCAGCCCCGAGGATCTAGGACCGATCGACAGATGAAAGTCGCTGCACCCGACCACGATGCAGAGGATCTAGGCGCTTGCCCAGCTACATGTGTAAGGCAATGTATTTGCTACTACCCCGAGCACACAAGTGATCCAATGCATCTTCATATATATTATCAATAAATAAAGTTCTGTGTTTTGCTTCAAACATAAAGCATCTCCAACAGTGTTTGGCTATAGTTTAATAATACACAGTCTAATCTTTTCACACACTTTCAATGGCCATGTCATACTGTGTTAAGGCGTTATTTTTTACAAGGGGTGGTCGAATATGCTTTTCTTGGATATAAAATTAATCAGGAGACGTCCGCTATTAAAATATACATATTTATATTTAATTTAAAAAGTGTTTTTTTTATGCGCTAGAGACGATTGAACATGAACTTCACGCAAAAAAAATGGCCAGTTTGGGGGCATAGGGGTTAGAGGTGGGTCAAAATTGGCCCAAAATTTACCAAATTTTTTATTATGCCCCCCCCCCCCCCTATTTTGACCCTATTATCAGGAACCGTGAGGGGTCGTAATGGAGAGGTTCTACTGTATCTATTTTTGTATTGACTGCTGCATCGTTCACGTAAGCACCACATGCCTTGAGGGAGATGAAACCCTGACTGGCCACCTCCAAGGACAGCACAAACATAGTAAAAGATAGTCATGCAATTGCTCCTGCCTACCAAAGATGTGAGAAGCAGTCAGCAGGCTATACAAGCCAAGCCTGCCCCTAAGCAAGCACTGGATGCCACCCGCAAGCGGCAACCCTGCCAGGAAATGGCAGCAAAGTTGCTGCCCGACATAAAGCAAGCGGCCGAAGATAGTCAAAGTAAGAGGACCCGAAAGACATGTTGGCCAGAAGAATATAACTAAGTATGCCCAGCAGAAAAGCCAATTGTGGCAAGGCAACTCGCCCCAGCACCATCCAGTGTTAGGGATCTCTGCTAACCCCTTTCCCCTCGCGGAGCCAACACTGCAAGTTGTTCCGATAGCTTGCCTTAGCACAAGTTGTGGTGGGACTCTCTACAGCAACCATTACCGATGCCTTCAATCCCCCTTTCAAGCTGCAGAGAGTCGTTACTCTCCCCTCCTAGCCACTTGCCATCTAGCATCACCACATCCCCACACTTACACCCAGTGGTGCCCCCCAAGTCCTTTTACGACTAAAAGACTTCAGTAAGGGTTTAGTTGTTATCAAGACTGCCTAGTTGTTTGCTCTACCAGCTCTTCAAGCTCTACCCTTTAGGACTTCGCTCTTCAAGCTGACAGGCACCTTCAACTGTCTGGCCACCCGACCAATATTCCATAGGTTGTCCTTGGGAGTGACAGAAGTAGGAGATAGTATGCGTCACCATGTTATATACTGAAGGGAATATAACACCTATTTGAATCCAACTACCAATTTTCTTTATCTTGAGTGAACTGTGAACCACACCCATCCTGGTAAACATGTCCTGCAAGGGAGTGACAGGGGACTGAAAGATTTTAACTAGACTAGGACTGCAAGCTGTCCCTAAATAGGACTGCACGTACGTCAAAACACCACATGTTCAACGGCCCCCCCATACTGTGAACCAGGTACAAAGGCACCTGGTGCACACATATTATTACGTTTTATAAAATGGTGTATCCGTTTAGTATTAAAAAAACGTACAAGTAGGACTTAGGCGCCACTCAGTGATGAACACTATTTATCTCTTTATGTCCTGTATTGAAATCATATAACTTACATCTCGTTTACAAACCTTTTGGTTAGTATTTAACTTGGAGGAGCTGTTATACTATTAATTGGTTACATTGTGCTAATGATTATTATAATTGTTAATTAGTTACTTAATTACTTTAAAGCCACACCATACTAAATAGTCTATAAGGAACATCGTCACCTAATTCATGTTGCCGAAGGCTGATGACTAGATGTATGTTGGCGGACGGCGCACTCCAATCTATGGACATCTTCCTGGTGCACTGTCTCGACGCCTGTTGCTGCACATAACATTATGGTAGAGTCCCAACCACTAGCAAGACACACGACAAAGCATCTAAGCCACCCAAGTTTTGAAGTGTTTTGTTATGTTGTGTTTTGTTTCATCCCCATATGTACGTCTCCACGTTATTTCATATCATTGCCCTGCAAGGTGAGTGTGTAATTTGTTAATGGTTTGTATTTTATTATGTGTTAAATTCATGGAAGTAGAATATAAAGCAATTTGCAATTCAGTGTGTGCAAGTAGCCCATAGCATGCGAACGTGCTGGCCTGCTCTCATGCTGGAGTGGGAAGTCAGTCAGCGAGTAGCATCCAGAGGGGTTGGTTGCGTCTGACCCCGTTGCGTGTTTTCCAGGGCACGGGCAGTCTGCAAGGTTTGAACTTATCACTTCACTACAATAGACTTCTAGTTTAACCGGAGCAGTTTTAATCAGTACACCGTAATTCATATGAGCTTGTAAGAATTTTTCAGTGTAACCTTAGCCAGCAGGTCAAAGCGGCAAGATGTTTTAAGTTGTTTCCTGGAGACACATGAAGAATCAGTGCCAATTAAAATGCAACATGGAACTAACACATGTTCTTTTAATTTGGTAGCCGCAAGGCATTTCAAGGTACGGGTTCTTATAATCCGGCCAATTTTCCCGCAAGTGCTTAAGTGTTCATTTTCAGGGTAATTTTTGTATTGAATGTGTGCTGCAATGTTTAAGTGACAGTTGTATAGGCGTGTGGTTAGTCCTAATAATCCACACCATAGGAGAGTATTATAATGCTTCAGGCGATGTCTGGCACCTACAGGATAAAATTTCCAACAAAATTCATAACTTCAAATCTTACTGCCTGTGTTCCATTACCTAACACCATTTCGCCTCACCACCAGCTGTCAAATTGTTGCCCTTCCATGTCGCCAAAATTGCAGCAGAAAAGCGAAAACCTGCAGAATTTCACCTGAACTTCAATATATTTTCCAACCAAATCTACCCATCATAAGCTATCCCGTTTGGATTTTTCCACCTACCTGCAAAGGGACGAGTCAACAGAGATCAACAGCAGCAGTGGGACGCCTTCCAGATGCCTACAGGATGCTGAAGGGTCAACCACTTGGGCAGCAATGAAAGCGTGCGAAAAGCAGTGACTCGCCGCCATTGTGAAGGAGGCGAGGAAGAAGGGCAGGAAAGCGGTCATCTTGGGGCAGTGCATGATGTCACAGCTCACGCCATCCGACACCATGCAGCAGCGGGACAAAGGACTGGAGGCACGTGCAGCACTACTCTCACTGCTGCATGCCAGAATAGCTGAGCAGAAAATTTATCGTGAGAGTAAGCGGAGCCCCGCCACCTGCTCCCCGCTCCTACACTGCGCCGGTCAATACCCCCTGTTGGCACGTGCTGAGGGGTCTGCCGCAAGAGGGGAGGACACTCCCGTCCCTCAAATGCCGCACTTCCGTGCTGGCGGAGCCGCGTCGCGACAATGTGCTCTTCTGTTTTTCAACAATGGCGAGCTACACGTGCGCTGAAATGCCTGTACCACTGTGTGTCCAGTACCTGAAACCACTCCCACAGGACTTTGTAGCCAAGTTTGAGTGTGGGACCCAACACTGCCGATGCAGTCACCCTTTAAACTGGGATGACAACCATGCCGCAACCAACAGTGAGACTGCAGAGGTCGGAACCATAGTCAGACTGAGTACAAACCAACAAACAATAGTAGAGCCACAACTACCAAAAACAGAACCACTGACAACCCCAAATTACAGTTTACCACACTACTGTGATAATTTGATATGCGATGGTCAGAGAGCAATCATGCTCAGTTGCGACGAAGGTAATGCATGATATCACAGACAATGTACGAGCGAAAGGGAACTGTCAAAAGCAGTTGGTTTGGAGTTCACATGCCTCGCATGCCACATCAATAATAACGAGAAAATACTAAGAATATACAGGACCGACTAGCAGTATGTCATCTGGTCAACTGCAACAAAGCGCAAGCAAGTGCGAGGAAGAAAGCAAGAATGTCGTGCAGTGTTACAAAGAGTTCACTACTACAAGCAAGCAAGAAGCAGAGCAAGGAACAGCTGTGCACAGCACAGGATTGGAGTGCCACTTATACACAGCGTCAACGCAGGAATAGGGGCAACACCCACAAGTCAACGGCACGTACATGTTGAGCGAGTCAGCACAGCCGCCACTGGGGTCAGCAACACTGCAACAGCCCAACTTGAAAGCAACACCTCTTCCCACACCTCGCTGTGGCAGCCTAAGACTTCTGACTATATAAGTCCGTGTGCAGCGGGGCTCCAGAGTAATTTGTTTTCTTCTCTTGAGTTCACCCCGAGCACTCCTTAGTGCTGGGGTCTCCAGCGAAACCTCAAGTCTTCTGTAGCCACCGCGGCTACCCTCAGCTACGAAAACAGTCTTCATCACCCATCGAACACGAATGTACCTTGCTACTTAAACTAACTTCTTTTGTCTCCTACAGACACCCGCATTAGACAGCTTTAGTCGAATAGTAAAATATTCAGTTTTCTAATTCACTTTCCCTCTAGCTTACAACCAGGTCGACTACACCTGGGTACCGTAGTTTTCCTTCAGTACTCCGTCTGTTCGGTAGGAGATAGCACGAGTCACTATATTTTATATTTATTGAGTCCTCAATAAATACAGCTTGTTCTCTATCCTAACGCTTTTGTTTCTAGAGTAACTTCTACTTTGCTCGCTAGGAATAGGTTGCATTGTGCACTGCCGACAGAAACCGGTACTTTTGTAAATCCAAACTAGCTTGACTGAGGCCCCCCTACTGGAGACGTCTGGTCTGGAACACGCCCATCAGATGGCCGCCTGTTGCTTCCTATTACCCCCTGAGCACCCAGGTGCTGGGAGGAAGGAACAGAGGAGCCATAACCACTAGGAATACCTTCCACCAAGGAGAGACAGCAAACCCAGGTTGTATCACTTACCAGAGCACCTAGGTGCTGGGTGGGGGTGGTATTGGCTTGGGTGTTGCGACCTAGCCTTGGCTGGAAACTCACATCCAGTAGTAGTATTGATGATGCACACGGCTCAACATCTCTGATCTGCCCGCAGACATGGGGGATCAGTGGAGACTCTTACAGAGCTTGTGCCACGAATCAGCTACTGGACCTACACTATCATAGGGTATAGTTTCTCGTCCAAAGTGCACACTGTATCTTGTTCAGCGGTGAACCAAACTCTATGATATACAAGATAAGACACGACCGAAAGCGCAGGGAACAAAAGATTGCTCATGTAGCTGCCCAGCAGCGGAGTATCTTAACCCCTCCTACGTAGGAAAGACAGGCAGAACGGGACCATGCTGCCTCACTGAGATTACAGGCAGTCTTGACTGTTCACGTGGTACGTTATATTAATTTTCCACCACTCGTCCACACCAGTCCCTAATATCATCCGGTAGTGAGGGGTTTAGTCTACCGGACTTAAGCTAGATACATTCTAGCCAAGCCGAACTTCTGAAGTCAAGAATCAGCGGACTGGAACTTGAAGTACAATGTAATGTAACTCAAGAACTGTAACAACAGTCTCACCCAACCAGTTAATCCACATTACCAACTGACCAAAGACCTTCTGAGTAAGTCAGGTTTCCAACACCTCCTGTCCGTTACCTATAACTGCGCACTTGGTCTAGCACATCAAATCTTGACGACCATGCCACACAGTCAATGGCTGGGCACACGTTAGGTCATGCCCAACTCTCGCAAGGTACGACGCGAGCAGACGCATTTACTTGCAAACGGACGCGAGCCAAGAAGAAATAAGGACCGTACTGTATCAGATGGATGACAGCGGGGCGAGACAAGTTATTGACTCCGCTAGCGCAAAGCTTGGCCAAGAGCGGCGCTACAACGTCAATGAGCGAAAGTGTCTAGCAGTAATCTGGGCTGTCAAGAAGTGCATGTACTTAGAAAACGTACTCCGGTGCACCTTTATAAGTTAAATGGTCGAGAAGCTACCAGAGATAAATAAGAATGCTGGTTTTCACTCACGTTGATAATACCAGCATTTCACATTGAGGACAGATAATATATGCCTATTATGGTTGCACAGCATGAGAGAAGCGCAGAGTAAACTCACGAGATGGACTCTTCATTTGCAAGCATACAATTTTGTTGTGGAACATGTACCAGGAAAAGAGAATCATTTAGCGGATGCATTGTCACGTGCCCCTAACAAGAATTTAACAGTGCAGGATGATGCCCAGTGGGAAGATATCCTTTCATGGAATGCGCAGGATCTCGTTACAGAAGTTTACGTACAGTAGTGAAAGTTGCGATCGTACAACCACATGAAAAATGTGTCGTCCCTCTTTGTGTATGCACCTGCTGACAAGTACTGGACTGTGAGTACTTGAATTTATGTCCTTTTATATATCTTTGTTAGTCTAGCGGCTGACTTGTAACCTACCCCGCAAGTTTCATTTACTCATCGTACTTTCTACCTACTACCTTAAAAACAGGGTAGGAACATCAGTGTGTGTGAACTTGTGGAACGTAAGTGTACAGCACTACACACCAGGAGAACGTGCAACACCCACTATCCCCCACCAAGTTGTTTCTTGCATTCCAATGCTGTACAACCACAAAGGTGGTATTAAATAGAGATGTAGAATTGAAGTGCAAAAACTGGTGAATGAAATATTATAATTAGTAAATAAACAAGTAGACACCCCAGCACCCTTATTCAAACCACCCACTCAGATATCTGGTAAACCTCCCATATTACACTGGTTGATTACACAGTACCAAGATTCTTTATTAGAATTTGATCTAGTTCTCGCCACATATCCACCCCACCTCATACCTTCCTTTAGCTTGAACTATTATCTGGTCACGACTTTTCCGCAGGCAGCGTCGGCCGCTGTATAGCCGCCACCAACCTGCAAGTCGACAGTCTCCACCAGCTAGAGCTCTGCACTCTGGGATATCCAAGGAAAGTGTCGCCCTAGTATAGTTTTGTCCACACCTGACTTTGTCCCCGTATGAAAACCAACACACTCGCACATTTACACAGGGAAAGCACCCCAGCGTGACACCTCCCTGTAAACAGTTTGACATTACTTGAATGTCCTTCACAACACTGACATCATGATGGTCAATGTACACTTCTTCCTTTACTAAACAAATCACTCATAGATCTACCGTACGTTATCAATAAGCACTGACTCTTATTAATGTCAGGGGTTCGACTACCCAAGCTGATGTCTACAAGTCATCTCTACCGCAGCTCCAACGTAGCAGACACCCCGCCTAGCCGGCACTTTATACAACACACCTCGTGAATAACGGGCTTGTGACACAGCTCCAACCTTAGCTAGTTTCTGTATTAATGTGTGTAGATTTTGTGTAGTGGTATTTCCTATCATACTCTTTTAAAAGCAATGTACACATGACAAAAAACACATTAAGACATGTTCTAATTTTAAGTTTTATGAGTATTCCAATCAGTTTCAAAATGTATTCTTTGTGAACAATAACACAACATTGAAAAGCAACAATGGTTGTGCATTACTAAAGCTACATGGAAAGCAACAATTAGCCAGCTTTGTTTAAAATGGACTGATCAATAATCAACACATTTGCTACCACGGCAGAAATTGCGACTTTGAAACAACTGGTTTTCCAGGAATTTTCACAAAAAACAATGGCAAGGGTTTTTCTTACAATAACCAAGTTTTTTTGGCTCGAAGTACATGTGACCACGAGACGATTCGGGGTCCTGCCGTGATGTAGGCCCTTCACCCTGAGTTTGGAAACTGGCTGGTTGCTAGGGCAACACTAACCTCCCGTTTTACAAGCCATGGATACGCAAAAGGAAGATAGAAGAAACTACAAAACACTTTCCAAAGTTCTCATTTTACCATAAACAGTTTATATACAGTGCCACAAGCTAGCTTTATTTCCATTCATTTGAACAAAATTGCAAATCTGTATAAAAGGAGTGATTCATCAATTGCCCACACAACAATCCACACACATGACCAAATTGGACTTAAAAAAATTACCATAGGGCACCACTAACAAATAGCAATAAAAACCAAGATAAATCAACGTAACATATTTCTGGGGTATTATTTTATTTGGAAGATGTCTGACAATTGAATTAAATTAAAGTTCCATACAAAAATCACATTGAGTTTATGCCAGAGACTATTAAATAATAACGACTTACAATGCTTGGTAACACTTTGATCTGTTCAATGTTTTTAACATTTTCACAGATAAGGGGAGGGTAAGTATAAGTGCCTTGTGAGTACCTGTATGTAATTTTTTTTCCTTCAGAACAGGTCTGTTATTAAAATTAATGTATAATTTATCAAAAAAATGCATAATTTTCATGCAGTACATGATTGAATATGGACTTACTTCGTACCGCTCAATCGTTTTGACATTTCAGGTTTTAAGTAGAAGCTTACATGCCTCTAGGATAACATTAAATTTCAGAAGTCTACCGCTTAAAATCAATTTATATTTAATTAAAAATCATGTCATTTTAGCATTAGAGACAATTGAACACAGACTTCATACAAAAAATGACAAATTTAGACTTCTAAGGGTCGGAAGTGAGTTAAAATCGGCCCTAAAATTTATCAAAATATCTATAGAAACAGACTTGCCATTATGACAGTGTTTTTGGAAATCTTGAGGGGTCATTTCAGTAAGGTTTTACTGTATTTTGGTTGTCTTCTTTAGTCACTGTGATTATATTTGTCTGCAAGAGCACATTAAGCTGGCCAATATTTTCACTTGGTAATTTGTTTCGGGGGAAAAAAAAAAAGTTGTTTGGAATTTCATTTGTGTAGCACTGTGAAGGTCAGTCTGGGCAGACTTGCACTGCCAGGTATGTAAAACAGGAGTCAGCTATCTAAGTGCGCAGCTTACTGCACTGGCTGTGTACTAGCAGCTGGCTGCCAGCACAGTGCTACATGCACACATAATAGGTACAGTTTTTCTACCTGGTTGTCTGAGTTGAGGCAGCAGGTGAAAGGAGATAGATACCTGACCAAGAGAAACGTCACTGTCTGGATCTTTGGCAGCAGGATCCTCACAGAAGCGGCAGTACTTGTGTTCGTCTAGTCGGGGGCAGCACTGCACCACTGGATACCACTGGTATGTCTCTGGGCACAGCAGGTAGGATGGGCTGTAGCTGGCCTTGTAGCGCATCTTGGGGCACGAGTGGATGTAGAAGCCCATGTAGTAATACTGGAGTGAGGGGGCAACTTGGTGCAGGGCACGAGTGAACTCCAATTCCCTGCAACAGCACAGCAACAATTCCTTGAATTCTAAAAAATACACATGTGCCAAGAATGCAGACAATTTAATAAAACACACAATACATTAATTCCAAGTATAACAGCTATTTTAAATAATAGTTTACTTTTCACCATGTTAAAAGCCCCTCTAGGAATGCACCAAGGTCTTGACATGGCCAAAAGATCTGTACCTACTCCTGCCAAACTATGTCTATCTATGACTGCCACAACCAAATGTGCCAGCTTATAATTCATGCATTTGATGCCCTGCGAAGTTTAAAATTAAAATTAACCTACTTTATAAGTAATTTTTCTGTGTGATTCTTTATTTCACCCAGTGCCTCCATGAAATTTAATGCAAAAAAAATTAGTTTTTAGTGCAGTCTATCACTGAGGCTTTAAGTGTCACTACAATATCCAACTAACAGCACCACTGACACACTAACTGCTTTGCTTTAGTAGCACAGGACTGAAAGGCAAAAATATGGTTATATGGACAGTTTTCAACAGTAACAGTACTTAAAAACTACACATGTTTTCTCTTGAATTCAAGGACTCTGGTAGCCCTTTTTACTGATCTGTATTAATACTCAAATGCTTTCCTGTCAGAACCCAAAATTTTGAAGCCTAGCCGAATGAACAATGTCCGACCAATATTTCATCCTCGTTGACCCACATGTACCTGTATCGTTGCATTGTTAATGGTGTGAAACACAACTTCAATAAATGATACTGCGCATAACTAACTGGTGATGGATGAGGACCAGAAAGCCTTGCTAGTGCACAGAGATATAAAAATAACATTAATTGTATGGTAAAAAATTTTTAAGTCTTAAAAACTGAACTCAGAAAAATTTGATGAGAAGTAGTTATATGCAAAGGAAGTCTAAAGAGTCTAAACATTTTAGAGAGACTTTCACTGTCTAAACATAATTTATCCAAAGGCAATTTTAACCTGTACTTTTTCTATGATGCACCATTTTCAAGATATTATGAAAAAAGTTGGCGTTTCTGCAAAATCGAGGAATCTAAATTTGGTTGCCAATACCGTATACTGTACAGGAAATAAAAGGGTTGTCTAAAGATGATGTTTGTTTATCAAATCATGAAATGTCTTTTGATGAACATGTTCTTACAATTCACTGAAACAATGGCTCAAGGTGATGGTTTCCATGACAGCCAGCAGGTAGATTTGGCAGATACTAGAGACAAAGCTAGAAGATCCTCCTGTTACTTCAGCCTTTCAACAAAAGATAGCGATAAAAGCGACAAGTATTGGTAACAAAACACAATCACCATTCCGTGGAATGCATATGTCTGGTTTCCAAGTAACACAGTTGTGTTTTAAAAGACATCTTGGATAAGGTGGAAAGAGGGGATAGTGGAAGAAATAACCTACCCTACTGCTGTAACATACAACACAATGACCTTAACCTCTGCCCCCTTCAGCAGTTAACAACTGTAGCTACACGAAACACGGACCTTGCCCATGAATTCCTCGGCCATGCTTTTGCTTCCTTCTGGAACTGTTTCATACGAAACAATTTCGAAAAAGTAATACCAAAGAAACAACGGTACACTTCATTAACTAAATATTAATTTGCAGTCCACCTGAAACACAGAAGTAGACCTGAACGTTAGATTAATTTTGAGTCTAAATTATTTTATGGCAGGTGATATAAGTCATTGATATTTATTTTTAAACATTAATCACTATACAATTTTGCACAATGGCTGTCCCAGAGCTTGGAAAGAACGTGTTCACTTTATTTTATTCCTTTTTGTTTGGTACAATTGTGAAATGCAACAATAAGTTGCATTCCTATTTAGGTTCACAAATAAATACGCTCACAAAAAAAAAAAAAAAAAATCTAACATATTTACTGTAACAGCTAAGAATACAGCTATGTTCATAATGTGAAAGAATAATGCAAATTTGTTAATTTGGCAGCTCTGACTTGTTTACAGTTTGTGAGATGTGTATGCAAGCTTCCCCCTTTTTATTCACACAGGCGGGTGTGAAATTGTGTGCGCTTGATGGAAGTAAACAAAAAGAAACTACTTGTATGGTCGACTAGTTTTGAAAAACAATTTGATTCATTTCTAAAAATTGTAACAACATAACTGTGTTGCACAATTTATGCAGACGGTTGGCAAATACCTTAAGTGTTGCAAGTAATTTGTCATTAAATATGGGGATGCACATACAGGATAGTGATGTAACTGTAAATTCATTATTTTTAGCCAGTATATGAACTGAGAAATTCCAAAAATAATAACCCTGCTGACAAAATTGATTAATTTACATTCCAATAAATAAAACATTATGGAGATTATCATTATCAGTTTCGGAATTTGAATTATAATTTATAATTTTAGACATGTGAACAAAATTTCGTAAACATAGGCTGAGCTGTCTGTTTAGAAGTGAGAATGATTAATAAAAATTTGGTGCAAAGTATATTCCATGCAAGTAAAGACATAAATTGTCTTTAAATCTTAATTCCCACCTCCAAAAAATTAATCAACACAAGACTAAACTAATTGTATGTCCGGCTAACTAAATCTCAATTTTATGTTCACTGTTAAAAACATTTTTTAAATAAAATTATTTTAGTTTACGCTGTTTAATGCTAGTGTGAAAGTATTTTACAACATTTGATTTGTTAAAAATATGTTTATTTTGGTACTGTTGTATTTTGAGTGCCATGGACATTATGTTAAAATCATTGTTTCAAGATTACAAGTTGGCCAATAGACTACCAAAAATACATAAAAGGACAGAAATTCAAGTATTCACAGTCCAGTACTTGTCAGCATGTGCGTACACAAAGAGGGATGACACATTTTTAACATGGTTGCACGATCGCAACGTCTCACTGGTCTAAGTCAGCTTTATCAGGCAGAAAGTTGTAGGACACTACAATAGAGTGGACAAGCGCTGTTCATGCGATGGGAAAATTGAAAATTGCTATTATAGCTGATATGGTTTGAAACTGTGGTTATCTTATGTTGAGGCCCAGAGGTTGCCTGGATTTTGTTATTAATTGACGAGTTTATTCCCAGCGTCTGAGTTCCGAGCTATTGTTTGAAGGTGGTACGGGTCTCATAACTCTGGTACTGTAGCAGGAATCAAAATCTTTGTTGTGTGATGCTGCATGTGCTGCAACTGGTTCATCCTGTAGGTTGTGGATGTGACCAGCTATAGCTTGTTTAATATCTGCTCTGTGGCCATTCATTCTCTGCCCGAGTGTGTTATCTGCCTGAGTATATTAGTGGTGAGGCTGATGTATTCTACATTAGAGTGTGGGTAGTGAAGCTGATAAATCAGATTTTCTAATGCAGAGTTATAGTTGTCTTGGATGTGGTATGTATGGCTAGTGAGCCTGCTATTGAAAGAAGGTGAGTGTTGGTGGATGGCACAGGAGCCACAGCGTGGACTATTGCAGGAGTGGGATCCTCTGGGGGCGATAGTCTGGTTGGCATTTGTGGTGGACTGCAGCTTCATACGAACCAGTTTGTTGTGGAGGTTAGGTTGCAGTTTGAAGAACAATCTGGGTGGTTTGGAGAGTAGGTATTGTTTTTGTGATGAGGAAGCCAGAATTTCGTATCCAGAGTAGAGAATGTTTCTGAGTTTACTTAGGCCTTCATGATATGGTGTGGTCATTTAACTTTCCAGTGCCCCTGTTCGAACTTGTAACGAGGACAATAGTTAGTGTAAATAATGTATATCTATACTAATATTATAAAAAGGTAGTGTTTGTAACTTTGTGTGTTTGTGTGTTTGGATGTAGGAGGTAATCTTCGAACTACTCATCCGATTTTAAAAATTCTTTCACCAGTAGAATGCTACGTTATCACCGAGTGTCATAGGCTATATTTTATTTTAAAAATCAATAGGGATCCCTACTAAAACTCCAATAATGTAAACCAAAGTGTAAATAAATGACCTATAAAATTCCTTACATTGCGTGCGCTGCGAAAACTTGGACTTGGAGAAGGAGTTTTTCCTTCTCTAAATTTGGGCACTAATTCTGCTGAAATCATTTTAAATGAGACATTAGGTCAGATAGCCCACAGTCTGCAGCATCTTACAGAAGCAGTATATCCGGGCCTCGAAAATTTACTAGAAAGAGACTTTCACTGGTTGTGTTCCAGGGCAATAGTATCGCCTAGGAACGACACTGTCAATTAAATCAACAATCTCATTATACAAAGAGTTCCCGGCCAAGCCAAAACCTATAAGTCGATTGACACAGTCACCAATGTTGACGATGTCGTCCACTTTCCTCAAGATTTTCTAAATTCGCTTAATCCTTCTGGCTTGCCACCTCACGAACTATCATTAAAAGTCAGTACTCCTATCATGCTTTTAAGGAATATATGCCCTCCTAACATGTGTAATGGCACAAGATTTCTCATTAAGGACTTGAAAGAAAATTTGATTGTCGCGACCATCCTCACCGGTCCAGCAGCCGGCCAGCTGGCAAACATCCCGAGGATTCCCATGATTCCCACGGATTTGCCAATATCTTTCAAACGGTTGCAATTTCCCGTAAAAACATTGTTCGCGATTACTATTAATAAGTCCCAGGGTCAAACTTTATCTTTGGTTGGAATCGACCTACGAAAAGAGTGTTTTTCCCATGGCCAACTATATGTTGGTTTATCACGAGTTGGAAGTCCCGAGAAACAGTACATTTTGCAACCAAACAATAACAGGACGTCAAACATTGTCTACAGAGAATGTCTTAGCCAATAACATATTAAATGCTTCTATCTCAGATAAATTGCATTGTAATATAATGTATATTAATATGAAAAATTATAAAAAAGTAAAAAAATATCAAATAAAAATAGCAAAAAAACTTTAAATTATAAATTATTTAATTAATTATTAAATTATGTGCTTTTTTTTAATGCTTTAGGAGAGTTTACACAACCTAATTAACGCCGGGTTAAGCAGTTTTTTTTATCTTAATTGCACCCGTGCGAAGCCGGGCGGGTCGCTAGTAGTGACATAAAAGACTTTGCAACAATTTCAATATGATGGGAATATTTAAATTTCTGGCCCAAATGGCAACACGGGTTGGAAGCACTGGTGTTGCCATTTCAAGAGTTGGTGCAACTACTTTTTCCGGAAGTGGCCATCGTGAACTAGTCGTGCAACAAACATGGAGGTAAGTGGTTGTGTTTCATGCCACTCCAAATTGTTTATCGTTTAATGATGGAAATTGCATCAGTATTTGTTACAGTTTGCTTGTGAAACATGCAACATTTATGGGCCTCAGGTTGAATACGTTCTGGTATCTGATCGCACATGTTTTGTGAAAGTAAGTTATTTCATTTTGGCACATGCACAACAAATGGGTTTGTTTGGATTTGTGCGTGAAAGTAGTTAGTTTGTGGCTCATGTGCACTACATTTCTTTGCTTCTACAATTGTGTTGTTGTAGTTTTTTTGGTGGTTTTGGCAAGTGTGTTTGCATCTTTGTTTCACCAGACGCTCTGCATATTTTCATCATGGCATGCCTTTGGATACGTCGCTCAACGAAAATTACAAGTGTCTACAAATCCGCAAGTACTGTTCTATCGTTACAATTGCTGATTAATTTTGATTTTCTTATGTCTAGTTGCTGTTTCCTTTGGCTTGCTCCACCCATTTTGCTATCACATTTCATGTGCGTGTTGAAGTTAGATTATTTGTGTGTCTTTTGAGGTTAGGTTGTTGTGTATAGTTGATTATTACGTGCTTTGGTTGTGTTTTCGTAAAACGTACAAATGGTAGATGTAAGTTCAGAACTGATGCGACTTCGCCTAACGGAAAGTCGCATCAAGCAATAAAGTGATCTCACTCAGTCTGTGTCTTCGGACGAGGCCAGGCGAGCATTGTTCTTGACGATGGTGCAGGATCTTCCAAAACTCTGCAACTATTTTTATGCTGATTACGTCACTGTTGAGGCGGCAGCTGAGACTGATATAAGATTTTGATTTTGAGGCCCATGCCGCACATATGGTCATAGATTCTCTTACTATGGCCCAGGAAACAATGGAATTGTCAACCAGTCTGGGGGGTGGAAAGTCACATGTGGCTCTAACAAAAATTAAGTGCGTAGTTATGATGGGGATCCTAAACAATGGTCCAACTTTTCGAATTTGTTTTCTACCCTTGTTATTAACAACACTGATATTCACCAGTAGAAAAGCTGGCATAGCTAGAGAACATCCCTTTAGAGTGAGCCTCTAGGGATGAGCCAATTGTTACCTCTGTAAGCCCTCAAATATTTCTGTGGCTTGGGATTTGATAAGTCGCTATGAATACAAACACTTATCATGGGCATGCATGTCAATGGTCTACTGCAGGCACCTGCGGCCACTGTTGAGTCTCCTCAGTCCTTACACCAGTTACTCACAATTATCACAGAGATGTGTCAGCTTAAGGTCCTTGACATTCATATCGCTCAGTGGGACCAAATACTACTTCCTATTGTTTCAAGACATCTGGACCCTGCTTTACAGACTCAGTGGGAAATTACTGTCCAATGACCTCCCAAGAGTACCAGTGCATCTTCTTCATTAAAATCCAAGTTTTAGTCATCGACCAAGTGGATTAATAGTTGCGGGCAAACATGCAAGTGTTTGGTGAGTTCACCAGTAGCGTACTGCTTGTGCAAAGACCCACACATACTGTACAAATGTTCACAATTTGATGAGACCCTCTAGGAAATCATTACAAGGTAGCTAAGGAGCACAAGCTATGTCTCAATAGTCTTGGAGAATCCCATCAATCTAAAAAGTGTCCAACACAGTCCTCTTGCAAAGTTTGTGGTTCTCGACATCATTCATTGCTGCTTTTCGAAAGGCCTAGTAATACCCAGAAACCTTATGATGTGGATGCTAGTTCCACCCCACAAAATACAGAAACAAGCCCTATTGTGAAACCTGTTTCTCCTGTCACAAGTTTGACATCAAAAACCATTTTGTTGTCAACAGCTCAGGTCTATGTCTCCAATGTCTCTGGAGTTCGTGTTGGTGTTTGTGCCCTCTTGGATACAGCCAGTCAGAACAGCTTCATCACTGAACACAGTCTTCAAAAATTGGGATTACCTTGTACCAGGACCAAACTAGCAGTGCAGGAGCTGTCAAACACACCAGTAAATGATGGCAAGTACTACACTTCAACTGTCATTGCTCCTCATGAAGGGGATCTTCACTTTGCTACAGATGCATTTGTTCTCCCAAGGGCAACAAATCAGTTGCCAAGTGTACAGTTCTCTCAGGAAATGCGCAAGGCTGTGACTCACATCACGTTAGCTGACCCAACATTTGACATAACTGGTCCAATTGATTTGCTAATCAGGGCTGACCTTTCCCCCCATCTTCTAACAGGTAGTGAATGTGAGGAAAATCCGATAATATGGAGTCTGTCTTGGGTTGGATTCAATGTGTTTGAGTGCCACGTACACTATGTTAAAATCATTGTTTTAAGGTTACAAAGGTATTCTCCTGCTGGCCAGACATTTTGTGTTTCTCTACTCACTATCCCATCGTTGCCCAAAATTGAGAACTGTTTCTGGGAGGTAAAGGAATTTCTTCCAAGAAAAACATTTGTCCAAGGAGGACACTAAATGTGAGAATAATTTTGTGCAAACACATTCTAGGGACAGTACAAGCAGGTACACTGTGTCATTGCCCTTTCGTTCAACACCAACATTCAGGGTAAGCAGACTGCAAGCTGTCAATCATCTTCTTCATGTAGAAACCCATTTGCAATACGACCCTCGATTAAAACTATCATATTCTGATATCATGGTGGATTATTTAGAAAGTGGACACATGGCAGAAATTCCACCAACAAAAATTACCATAGCCTCATCAGTGTACTATTTGCTGCATCACTGTGTGGTCATACCAGACAGGTCCATCACAAAGTTTAGGGTAGTGTTTGATGCATCTTCGAAGGGATCGGTGGGTAACTCACTCAATGATGTCCTATTGACCAATTCCAAACTTCAGAAAGACATTGTCAGTTTCTTGTTGTCCTTCCGACTACATAAGGTTATGTTTGCAGCAGATATCCGACAAATGTATCACCAGATTGCAATGCACTCTCAGGACTGGGATTTCCAACATATTGTGTGGCGGTTTTGTGACGATGGCCTCATTCAAGTTTCAGCAGCTAGCCGATGTTAAGAGAGGGGAGTTTCTGTTGGCAAGGTCTTGAAAACTGATGTTTACGTTAATGATGTAGTCACAGGTTCCCATTCTGTTGAATCTGCCCTGGAAATTCCGCTGAATTGTGTTGCCTTACTTGCTAAGGGAGGCTTCATATTGCGAAAATGCGTTATTAATCTTGCAGATTGGTAGCCTGCTGAAGATATAGAGATTTCCCAGTGCCGGTCTTTGAATGATCAAGAAAGTCCAGCTGTGAAAGTCCTGGGATAAGAATGGAATCCCACCACAAATAGTCTCTTGTATAAGTCTCAAATTTGATCAAAGCCTGCTACTAAGTGTAACATTCTCTCTGCAGTTGCTCAAATCTTTGACTTGCTGGGTTGGCTCGTTCGACTTCTTTTACTAGTGAAACATTTAATCCAAACACACTAGTTGAAACAGATTGACTAGGGCAATTTTCTTCCTGTGTATATAGTTGAACGGCGGAATCATTTCAACCATATAATTACGTTGTCGTCTTGCCATTACTGGACTGGTTCTACGGTCCCCAGGTTGTTCATATCAGTTTCATGCATTTTCTGATAGCTCAGAAATATGATGCTGCTGCCACCTATGTGTGTGTGAGTGCACTGGGGACAGAAGTCACGACCCACTTAATAGTTGCTAAATCAAAAGTGGCCCCAGTTAAAGTTGTGTGTCTGCCTCGTCTTGATCTTTGTGGTGCTTTGTTACTAGAGCGTCTTCATCAGCATGTGACTGAACTGTACACAGAGATCACTCCATCCTTAATAGTGGCCTGGAAAGAATCACAGGTGGTGCTTGCATGGTTGAAATCATCACCTCACCAACTCAAAACATTTGTTGCTAACTGGATTTCTCACCCTTTGTGGTGGTCAGGACCACCATGATTGAAAAGGCCTGTTGAGCTGTGGCCATCCAGTCAACCAACCGTTGGGCCCTGTGATTCAGCTGTGCTTTATGAGTAAAAGGTTCACACCCTGGTAGTCATTCAGTCAGATGACCTAGCAGCTCTGATTATTCATTTTAGTACCTTGCCTGAACTTTTGCATTTGATTGTATATCTATTTCATTTTAGCCATACCACTAGGGCTTCACAGGTGTCTCATTTCGCTGGAAACTTAAGTCCACAGAGCTGAATATGGCAATGCAACTGTCTCTTTGCCATGTCCAGTCAGTTGCCTTCAAGGATGATTTATCTCCTCTTTAGAAGGGCTTGCACACCTTTCCACAAATTCGGAAGCTGGCCCATTTCATTGACAGTTCAGGGTTGATCAGAGTTGGTGGTAGGTTGCACCAGTCCAAGATGCCGTTTCATAAAAAACATCTTGTTCTGCTAACCAAGAAGCATCCATTGTCTGACCTAATCATTCACCACTACCACAAACAAAACTGCCACCCTGGACTGCAAGCATTACAGGGAATACTTTCAGAGCAATATTGGATATTAGGTGATAAACATGCCATTTCACATTGTTTGTGTCACTACATCAAGTGTTATCGAGATAAGCCTTCCACATGCCAACCTATAATGGGCACCTTACCAGCCATGCTAGTTCAGCAGGTCAAACCCTTCTTAAGGACTGGAGTCTATTACGCAGGACTTTTCATAATCAAATCCAGCTGCTGCGCAAGGCTCCTCTGCAAAAGGGCTATTTGTGTGTGTTTGTGTGTGTTGTGCTATCAAAGCAGTCCATTTAGAGTTGGCTTCAGACCTGTCCACTGATGCTTTTCTGGCTGCATATCAGCAGTTTTTAGGTTGGAGAGGTCTGATATTTATAGTGATTGCGGCACAAATTTTGTGGGTACAACCAACCAACTCCAGGAATTGCAACAGCTGCTTTGCTCATCTCATCAAACAGCTGTTGCCAATACTTTCTCCTTGTGTGATATTGTGTGGCATTTTATCTTGCCTGCTGCCCCCACATTGGTAGCCTCTGGGAGGCTGAAGAAGTCAGTCAAGGTTCACTTGAAGAAAGTTGTTGGTGAGCAGGTGTTGACTTTCCAGGAGTTCTATACTGTCCTGATCCAGGTGGGTGTAGTTTCGAACTCCAGGCTGCTGTGTCCGCTGAGCTCCGATCCAAAAGACTTTAAAGACTTGACTACATGGCATTTTTTAACATTGGAACCCCTGGTTGCGGTTACGGAGCAAGATTTTCATAATAGGCCCATGTCCCAACTGAAGCATTGGTTTTTGATACAACAAAGCCACAAAGATTTTTGGTACCTCTGGAGCAGATATTATCTTAACACATTGCAACAGCGGACCAAATGTAATGCAACAGGGGCACACCTTGCTGTTGATCAGTTGGTTTTGGTGAAGGACGACTGTCTCCCTCAACTGCAGTGGCAATTTAGGCGCATCATCGCATTCCACTCTGATGATGACGGG
Source organism: Dryococelus australis (assembly GCA_029891345.1). Taxonomy (NCBI): domain Eukaryota; kingdom Metazoa; phylum Arthropoda; class Insecta; order Phasmatodea; family Phasmatidae; genus Dryococelus; species Dryococelus australis. The sequence goes on along the minus strand of CM056993.1, from coordinate 182,980,387 downwards.
GATCCTTGGGTGGCCACAGAACTTGGTTATTTCAAGGCAGATGGAGTGTTTGGACTTGAAACAAGGACAATAGTAAGTGTAAACAATGTATTGACGCAAGATGTCTTTTCAACAATGATATGAATGACTTCGCCTCATCTGGGAACAAGCCTAGTCACCTGATAGAAATGGAGTTTTACTGTTGACATGCAATGAGACGTCAAAAATTTTTACCGTCCACCCCGGTAAGAATGGACATTCCCGTCAAAGATTGTATTGTTCACCGGCCACAAAGGTTATGCATCCAAGGCATTCAAGTAACACTGCACACCGGCAGATGGCTACACCAGTATGCTTCGACAAATCTCAATCTGTAAGCCGGCCGGTGACGTCATGCCTTAAGGAAGCTATGCTATGACTACCCCCCTCTCCATCGCCACCCCTATCCAGTTAACTGAAGGGAAAGAGTCAGAGTATGAACACAGGAACGGTGCCCTTAAACGACAGTTATTTGCCGGCTCTTCTGAGAGCCACACCAGTCTGCACTCTCCACCGCAGCCTTGCTGGAGAACTACCCTGCTCACTTTGCTCCTAGCTCTGCCTACCCTTCCTTCACCGAATTTGTGCTGAAGGAAACACCTCTCCTTAGTCTCCACCGTGCCTCGTCGCTGGAGCCACCCTTCTCAACATGCATAGTCTTCACAGCATTTGTGCTGAAGATTCATGCCAAACGTTGTCTGCATACCTAGAAAATGCGGCCACATGCATAGGGAGTAGTTCCAGTTTAAGTTAATTTCACAGCGTTCATCCACCCAACCATTGTTAGCCTAGAACCAGGTCACCTCTACCTGGATAACGTAAGGTTACGCTTCCCTAAGCTCTTGTCAATGTTAGGAGATAGTGCGACACTACTTGTTTATGTCCCGTCTAAAGGAATAAACAACAGTTTTACTGACTCGAGGGTATCCTTTCCCATAGACATAGCACCTCTCTCAGGGGATTGCAGGTGAACGGGGAAATTACTAGCACGAGCCATACCCAGCCAATGAGTACTCGCACACATACCTTGGACAGCCACCCATTCTGTGCTACCTGGAGTCCAGAATGGTAGAGCCCCGACACTAGGTATTCGTATTCTGTTTTGTGAGACCAACTTGCCTGCTCAGTAGCCCACTCTTTCCATAGAGTTAAGGCACCAGAGTTAGTGTTCTCCAAGTCTGGGGAGATCAATCCCTCGTAAGACACTCACCTACTTGCAGGACTGTCAACGATGAGGCCTGACTCTCAGTGTTCACAACGTTTAGGCGCCGAGTACCGAGACAGGATGACCATTGAGTCAGCAGACGTTTCATGTGGTTTACACCAGGTAGGACTACATGTAACCTGCGGTCACCTCACAGACGTGAGGGTGTGTTTCAATCCAGATGCCTTACGCCCATCGGAGTAGTATTCGAGAGAAAGTCAAGCAGGTGTTAACTGCCTCCGGGCGCTTGCAAGAGCTTACCCCCTCCCTCATCGCCTCGCTCAATCAGCTCTTGCCAAAGTATCAAGCCCAGGCATTGCGCCATCTGCAGTTACCAGTCACACCCGAGAACCCCAAGTGCCTTTACGAGGCACCCACACGTCGAAAAGGGGACACATATCCCTGGATTGCAGCATATCTCAGCCAGCTGAATCTATCCTTGGAAGTCCCAAACTCCAAACACTGGACCTCTAACTGACCTGTAGCTCATGTATGCCCATTCGAGACAAACCAGGTCAAACCATCATCTGAGGTTACGCGTCGGCCAGGTATACAGTCGAGAGTCATCCCTTTGAAGCAAAATATTGCACTCTCAGAACCAAAGTTTGTGCCCTGCCGCAAAGCTACCAGGCTAGTCCTCTACACTGGACGTGCACCAGTGCCACGCAAAGACTAAGAGAGAAACCCCTAATTCCAGCCAGAAGGGTGGCGGGTGCTCCTGGCCTAGCACCAGACAAAACCAACCTCCTTGACATAGTGACAACCTTGTCAGCCCTGAGGCGTCACACATCTGTATATAGTGACGATATGTGTTTTCATTTGTCTATACTCGTTTTTTGTCAGTATATATTTATAAATGATACATTTTACTTAACCAATTTTTTACCTAAGGGATTCCAAAATGCTACATGGTGCAAAATGATCTTGGAATTGATATTTTCACATACTTAAAATGTTGTATATGAAGGCTTTTACAGTTTTAAATGTAAATGGCTTGCGAACACACTTATTTCTTTACATATTCTATTGAGTTTTTAGTTGGAAGTAGTTGTTTGTTTGTATAGTAATTTTTATATAAATTGTTTATTGTGTTATGATGAGAAATTTGTTATTGTAGTGAGATGAGCATTACTTGTAACAAATATTTATGGCATTTTTACCATATGTATTTGATTAGAGAAACTTGTTTTGCTACTGTTGTAATGTTCAGCATTCAGAATATTTACTCCTTTATTTATTTTGAATGTACCTGTGTCACTGTTGTCCACTGTGTGTCAGTCACAGTATTAGTTTTTTCCTTCCTTCCTAAAATAAGCTTAGTAATACACCCTAATATTATTCTTAAGGACAGATGGTTTATGTTCCTCAACATTTTAAAAACGAAACAGTGCCTGTCAGCTGCCACTATGAGTTGGTTTTTTCATGTACACGTCTGTTGAATCAATTTGTGATTCTATTTGGAGGATGTGATTTTATTAATGTATGTCTAGCTTAGATATTGAGAGTAAAATTATCATCATTGTGGTGGTCTATTAATACGGGATACACAGTTAAAATTTGATAACCATAATTATTCGTGTACAACCCCCTTCCCATTTCATACCAGAAAATTCATAAAAAAAATTAATATTCCATGTACCACCCCACCCTTTATTTATTACTTCAAACGACTCAAAAGTACTAAATGACTACAACACCACACAAGTTCAATGTGTTTACAATATGGCCATCTTAGGTTCCGAATGGCCACCAGTTGTGCGCTGGCCTTGAACACGGACTCGTGCGTCTGTGTGCTTGAGCGGACAAGCTGCACTGTTATGGATCATGCGAACATTGTTACCATTGTGCAAGGGGGCCTGTTGCCACCTTATAGACACGTAGTGTGTACAGTAGTTTCTGTGCTGTTGCATTACCATGTGGTTGTACCCAACGAGCAGTTGTGCCTAAGTTTGTTTTACTGGTACATATGGTGCAACAATGGAGAAGAAACGTTGCAGTTTCACAGCTGAAGCACACTTCAGAACATAAAAAAAAAAGTGGAGCAAAACATTTTGATATTGACTCAAAGTGTCTGATCATGGTACTAGCAAGAAGATAAATTTAAAACCACACCGAAAAACAAACAAGCTTATCGCGGGAAACAGTGCAAGTATTTGTTACTAAAGATGAAATCTACGTACATTTGACTAAACTTTGCAAAACTGGGTATGCAGTTTCAACCAAAATAGTTGAAATGGAAACAAATAAGATTGCAAGAAGACTGGCAAGACCTGTGGTAGAATTCAAGAGTAGTTATGACTGGGTTCGTAGTTTCATGAAAAGAAAAGATTTATCTTTGCTAAGACGTATAACAGTGGCTCAGAAGCTACCAGAAGAATATCAGGAAAAAATCATGGTAATTCAAAAATATGTGAAGAATTTGTGAAAAAAAAAAATTACCATGCCTTTTATCACAAATAGGCACTGCTGACACTAAATGCCAGTATGGCTTGACATGCCTGAAAGCATCACCATAAAACCCATTGGTGAGCGTAGTGACAGTATATGTACAACAGGAGCAGAAAAGCAAAGATATACAGTAATGCTGATAATAACTGCCGATTGCTGTAAGCTACTGCCTTTTGTTCTTAGTATCCAAGAGAAAAACTCTACCAAGTGACAAGTTTCCACCAGGGATTTTTGAGCGTATTAAGGAGAATGGGTGGCTTTCTGTTGTGTGGAACCGATGACCTGGTGGAATGCAGCGACAAGAGGTCATTGTGCTAGACAGTTTCCAGAAACATCTGATGGCGAAGTTGAAGTCTCGTTTATTGGAGAAATAATGTGACATGGCAACTATACCAAGTGATTTAACTAAAATATTGCAACCTATGGACATAGTTGTCAACCATTTGTTCTAGGCCAACTTTATGAAGTTGTATAATGAATGGATTAGGAGTACCGATCATCAGCTGACATCGACTGACAGACTTAAGCAAGCTTCCCTACCTACTGTGTCTGTGGACCTTGACAGTGTGGAGCACAATTCCTGCAGAAACAATCCCAAAAGTTTCAAGGTTACAGGAATATCCAGTAAGTTGGATGGCTCATAAGATGACTTAGTGTGGAAACACAACGATTCTGGCTGTAGCGACAGCAGTGAAAGTGTCGAGAGCAGTGGCAATGACTAAATTGAATGTACATTTGTTTGTGATGATTTTCCTAAAAGTTACTTACCGTAATGCACAGTAACTACGACAAATCTAATTGAAAGTTGTGTTGTATTTGTGAATAATTTAAATTTAGTGTGTTTCATCAGATATACTGCGACGTTCGAGGTATTCAGAATAGTAAATTTCCTCTCTGTGCATGTTTACATTGTTTTTCTTTCACTACCTTCACATGTTTGGGTCTATGTGTGTGACAAAGAGAAAGCAGTGTATCGTAGGATGTTACATCATGGCGGCCATGATGTGTTTACCTATTCCGCTGCAGGTATGTCAAGTGTAACGTAATTCATAGCTTATCGATTTGTATAATTTTTTTAAGCAATGTATTTTGTATTGTTTACCCTCATTTTTAACCAATTATGTTACACCAAGTTAACATCCTGATAGAGCATACAAAAATGACAGAGTACAGTACTATATAGGGATTGTTTTGTACATAATCACCTTGCCCCTTAAAACAAAAATATTCTTAAAATAACATGGTGAAGGAGGGGGGGGGGGGGGGGAGACTGTAAACAAGTAAATGTGGTATTATTTTGGCCCCTGTATCTTTAGATAAAGACCCAGTCTTAAGTATTGTATATTCAAGTCAATACTGTCAAAAATTAAACTTAATCCATTGGAAATACATTTTAACCTGATACAAATTGCAATACAAATGATTCTTTCATAAAATTGACTGTTAGTGTCTACTGGTTATGCCTGCAATAATCCCCTTCGATCCAAGTAGGGGAAGTTCATTTTTTTCAACTTTTCCAAAATGGTTTATTTAAATTATCAATTTACCTCAAACACCCTTTCATTTTATATTGGTTGCCCATATTCAAAATCTGATGATGGTTTTGAGTTCCTATTGTCAAAATACATTAAGAATGACCGGGTTTGGTAGCATTAAATATTAATGGTACCTGAAAAAAAAAATTAATTTTTACTTATTTTGCTTGAATGTTTAATGGGTATGACGATTTACAGCCCTATCACTTGTATGGCTAACAATAAATAGTCATGAATTTAAATATATACTTTTTGTTTCAGGATAAGAAGATGGTGTGATGTTTCATAGATTTGGTGAACTTGATGAGACTAACTTCATTCAAGAGTTTGTAACATGGAGGCAGAAAAATGTGTGTCATATGTAAACAGTCAACAACATTTAAAGACAGTGTAGTGTAGGAAGCTAAGGGGGCTGAGACAGTAAAGAAATGTGGGATCATTAGGGGAGTTGAGATATGTGTGGAAGTAGGAAGTGAAGTTAATATCGATTGTAGAAAGAGGTTCACTGATAAAAGAACTCTCAACAAACCTCAGACATCACCAAGTGAACCTCGCACGAAGAGGAAGTGTCGTGCTAGTGACAAATTTGACCCAAAGACTGATTGTTTGTTTTGCTCAACAAAGGTTTTTTTAAAAAAAAAAAAAAAAAAAAAAAAGTGCTACAGATGAACCACAAAAAGTGCGAACTAGTGAATTAAAAAATTCAATAAAGAAATGTTGCCAAAGCAGGGGTGATGAGTGGTCAATTGGTGTCCTGGGAACAATAGAATAATTACTCAGTAATTTACATGCTGCTGACTGCATGTATTACAAAACATGCAGAGAGAATTTTCGAACCAGCCGTCAAATTCCACAGGAATATTGCTGTGTAACTGCAGAATCAAAGAAATGTGGGCGGCCCCAGAACGAAAAGCAACAATTTACTTTACTTAAAACTTGTACTTATTTTGAAAATAATGATGAGGAACAAATGATCATATTGGATCGTCTATCTGTCATGGAGGATGAACTGAAGGATAGTGAGGAATCAGTGTACGACACGACATACATGAAAAATAAGCTATATGATAAGTATGACTGTGACATAATAATAATTAACCAAGAAGGATAACACAATGTTATGACACTAAGACAAGCTGAAAATATTTTGCGTGAGTACTATGAGAAACCAAAGGACAGAGATATAGATTCACAGAAAATAAATGCTTATTGAGGCAGCGAGTAAAATAATAAAAAATGACATAAATCTGTAAACGATGAAATGGAAGGTCACTATCCCTCCTCACCAGATGTTGATATAGGGAAAAGCCTAGCTTACCTCCTAAATAGTCTAAAACTGCTCCTAAAAACGCTGTTTGTAGGAGCAGACTGTGACTTGAAAATTGCAGCCATAGGGTAGTATATCATGCAATCTGTTTGCCCTCGTAAAATTGTGGCACTCCTACAAGTAGGACTTGGTGTACAACTGCATCATCATTACCAATCCAAATTCTTAATTGAAACATTGCATAAACTAGGGTACACATCAAGCTATGTGGAAATTTTACGATTTGAAATAAATGCTGCTGTAATATCTTCTACAAATTTGCCTCAAACTGAAGGACACATCTGTGATGTTCATTGCAGATAATGTTGATCACAATTTGTGTACATTGGATGGTAGGAATATAATACATGCAATGGGGATGATAACTGCTGTAACTCCAGGGAAATATGACTCATTCAAACTTCCTAGAAGGAAGGTCACAGGTGCTGAGATTTTAGAGGTTGGCTGCCCAAAACTACACCAATACAAACACAAACCAGAGCAAAGTCCTTTGATATTTGGCAAGTCTCCACATATTGCCAATTCAGTCACCCCTGTAAATATATATTGTGGCAGATTTCTCTTATGCTGAAATCTGATCGTCTTAACTGGTCTGGTATGATGCATATCCTTCATACCTGAGATTATAATCTTTGTATAAATACATCTAAGTCTGTAACATCTCGGCCAAGAGCATAATGTCATTCCAGTGATAACGTTTGATCAACCAGTTTTGGAAAGCAAAAATTATTCAGCAGTACCCAAAGTTGAATCACATTTGCTTGCTTATTGGTGCATTTCATACTATGATGAACCTGCTAGGTGCTATTGGAAGTATTATGAGTGGATCGGGTATACAAGAAAATCAGGAGCAAATAATCTATGCTGAAAAAGTAGTCAGCCATATCCTGTCCGGAAAAGCACATTCTCATGCAGTGCATGCACATCTGATGACAGATGCTTCTCTGAATGCCTTGTTGTTGGAGAAGTTATTACAAAATTCAGACGAGACTACGCAATGTCACTGGAAAGAAATTGCCTAGATATATGACAGAGTAATGATACAGAGTAGTAATTTCAGTCAATTTTTACATAAGAGTCTTAACTACATATACACCATTCTACAATATGAAAAGTCAGAGCAGAAGCTGATATCAAGGACAAGTAAGCTCTGGATTCACTGTCCAAGTGTAATAGCTACTATCAGGAAGCTAATCACAGCCGACCATACGGGATCTTTCCCATTGTACATTGAAGGAATACCAAAGTCTCTCCCTGTGTTTGCCTCTTCTGGGCATTTCAACTACACTAAGGCGGCTTATCTGCATTTACAAAAATATGATAAATCTCGAGAAAAAACACCTTGATATTTTTGTTAAGTTCATGAAAGGGTGCCATGTTGTCAGGCGGAAAGAAAAATAATGGTTTGGAATAGCAGCAGATCTCTTGCTAGAGCAGTCACTGATGCAATCTCTCAAATGTACTGGAGGTTTAACAAGATGAAATGGAATGTCACCGGTTCAAAGAGCAATATGGCTGTTGTCGATGCCAGTATGTGCAGAATACAATGCTGTAATGAAAGACCTCATTGTGGTGCATTACAATTCAAGTGAGCAATGCAAGGACATGTTTAAGTCAAAAAGACTAAGAGATTCTGGAGATATAATAAGAGTACTTGACTCTTTGAAATTAGCAAATCCTTTTGAAGATGATCCTACACTTAATATTGCTAATGGGGTTACAGCAGGGGACGAAATTAACGTTGATTAATTTATTGAAGTTGGACAGCAGCTCTTGGATGGAATGAAAGACAAAAACATTGATTTTTCTATTAAAAGAAGCAATGAAATCAAAACACTTGGAGCACCATCTCTTCTGAAGATGCCTCTTCTGAACACCACAATTGATACAGCATTGTTGTTTCAAAGGGCCTTTGTGATGGCATTTGCTTCGAAAATGGATCTGAAGGATATATTACTTCATGAACTTTCTGCATACCTGAATTCACTGTTTGAAAATCCTTCACTACTTCGGCAAGCAGAAAAATCACAATTATTGAAAGTTTTCTCAAAAAGAGTCTACGACAATGAAAGTAGAACACCACGAAACAAATCATCAATACATTTTGGATGGGGGTACCTTAATTCATAGATTGCATTGGGAAAATGGCTTGATGTATGAAGAAATAGCTCAGACATATTTTTTATTTGCTACTTCTCATTATGGCAGTGCAGTAGTGGTATTGATGGGTACAACTGTGGTCCAAGTATAAAAGATAATACTCACTCCAGGTGATCAAAAACTATCGGTCCAACTGTGAATTTTTCAGCACAGATGAAGTTTCATGGACACGAAAGCACATTTTTATCCAACAAGATGAATAAACAATGGATTATCGATCTCATAGGTATGCATCTTACTCAACAAGGATGCCAGGTTGTACACAGTAATGATTATGCCGATCTTGATATTATGATGACATGTTTAAATTCTGCTGAAATGGAAACAACCACTTTAATAGGTGAGGGCACAGACCTAATAATACTACTGTTGTACTGGATGCAGACTTCTACCTTCAACATTTATGTTAGAAGTGATATAAAGCACGAAAGGCACTACTCTATATGATACGGCAGCCATAAGAAAAAATTTTGATGACATATCTGCTAAAGTACTGTTATTCATACATGCCTTCACAGGACGTGATACAACCGTGCAAATATTCAGCACTGGCAAACAGAAAGCCCTAAGAAATATAAACAAAAGTGAAGAATTGAAAGAGAAGGCTTTACTATTCTGTACTTCAGGTCTTTGACAAAGTGATGTTGAACAAATTGGTTGCAGTGTTATGGTTTATTTATTTGGAGGATCTGCTAGTGACAGTCTGAATGATTGCAGCCGCTGGCTTTTTTTGGAACAGGTTATGGTATCAAAGAACTTTGTGGAACCGGAGAAACCTCCTCCAACACAATCAGCGGCGAAGTACCACTGTTTCATACCAGATGTGCGTTTGGAGAAAGTGTTGCTTTGATATGGACCCTACCAAGTGGGGATGGTGTCTCCAGGACAATAAGTATATTCCAAAACTTATGGACTTACCAGCAGCACCATTAAAATTACTTTAAGTAATGTACTGTAGGTGTACTACAGGATGTTCAACGATAAGGTGCGGATGCCGTAACGGTGGATTACCATGTACCTCTGCATGTGGTGACTGTCAGAGTTCCAATATTGTGACAATGCCACGTCTCCTTATGAGGACAATTCAGAAAAGGACGAATTTGAATAGAACTTGTGTTCCATTTTTTTCTTGTTTTAACAGTGAAGGTATATTTTGCATTTGTACCTTATCTCATATTATTTGGTAAATCTAAAAGTGTTACCAATTTGTTAATTTTAAATTATTAGTATGTGTATTTAAAAGCAATGTGATTCAAAAGGGTAGTTGTATTTTAGAAACACAAAAAAACAAAACTCTCCTTCAATCAAAGTAGAGTGAATACGTATTTTTTAAAAGGTAAACCTATACTAGGTCTACCCAGTTTGGGTATAACATAAACTAGTTTCACAAGTTACCTTAAAAAATTACTCGAGAATATTCCCTGTAAAGTGCGGCTTGATAGCCTAAACTAGTCCCTGGGCAATTCTCCGTAAAGTCAGAAAAGTTCCTCTTTAAAGGTCAAATTTCGTATTTTTTTTTTAAATATTCGGGTCCCATTAATGTTTGATGTTACCTAAATTGGTAATTCTTTCTGAACTTTGATTAGAGGAACTCAAAACAATAAATAGATTTTGAATACGGACAACCAATTCCAAATGCGAGGGTATTTTCGGTAAATTAATCATTTTAGTCACTCAAATTGAAAAAAAGTGGCTAAAAACTGCACTTCTCCTACTTCGAACGAAGGGGATTTTTACAGGCATGATCAGTACACGTGTACAGGTATAATTCCGAAGGAAACATTTATATTGCAATTTGTCATACGAAGTCATTTTTATCTTATTTCCACTGGACTAACTCTATAGGTAGTAGTAATAACGTGTATTTTATTTCTCTTATACAAAGCTGTTATGGAAGCATGGTTTACAATGCTTTAAATTTTAATGCTTGCTTTTTGTACGACAATATTTATGCGAACTTCTTAATATTTGAAACAGTCAGTGCTTAATGGGTGTTATATATTGTGGGGTGTATTTACTCCTCATGTGAAGCTGAAAAACATTCTTTTAAGTGTATTCAAAGCTGCTGAGTAGTTCAGTGCCAGGAAATATATGTTATAGTGAAATGCTCATAAGAGTACTTACATTTTCTTAGGAAGAATGTTCTGTTTTCTTTCACAATATTCTATCTCTCTATCTCTCTCTCTCTATCTGTGTCTGTGTGTGTGCGTGCACGTGTGTGTAATTACCATGACTAGTTTTGTTTGGGCCCCATACACACCAAGAAACAAATTACATACAAGTAGTCATTATTAAAGGCTGTTAACAGTAAAGTGACCAATTTTGAAATAAACCTACGAAAGAAATCACTACCCGATAACTGCAAATGCACGATACTGCACACACTCGCGTGCAAGCTCCCAGATAAGTTAGCAGCGAATCAAGTAAAATAGTCTTGTCTCAACTGTCTATTGTGATTGTCATAAACTGATGATGTCCACTTAAATTAGAATTTTTTTTCTTTTATACACATTAACACATTTTTTTTGCATGTTAGTAACATATTTACATTTCTACAAATTTCACGGTTTCACTTCAAATGGTGCATCAATGAAGTGATGATCACGGCAATGTTAAACTTACATCTGGCGGAACAATACAGAATAAGCAGAGAAGTGGTTCCTAAGCAGGATTTCATAAGTGCTCGCTTTACCATACACAGCCTATAGAAAATGTTTTTAGGTCTGCAATTTTATTGTGACATTTCAACTTAGTTAACTGGATGCAGGATGGTATTTCTATGGAGTACTTACTTTCTAAATATTTTTTGGATATGGAGCGCATAGGCCAGTAGTCTACTGATTCCATTATAAAAAGTAGTCAGAATGCATAAGTACTCGCAGGGTGGTACTCATAGATACACACACAAACATAAATAAGACAAACACATTTCCCACGCAAATGAATGGTGGCACACTGCAGTCTGGTGAGCGGTGGTTGGCAAACAGCAAACCTAGCGGCCAGGAGGTGACTAGGGTGACGCGGGAAATTAAAAATATGTTGGAGAGGGTATCTGATATTCAAGCCAAGTATGTGTCTGGATTTAGTGATATATTGGAGGGCCAAATCCCAGCATCACAGTTCTGCACTACTATTAGAAGGAAGAGCTCTCACCACTCTGGTTGTGTAACAAGAGTCAAAGTTCGGGTTGTGAGATGCTGCATGTGCTGCAACTGGCTTCTCCTGCAAATTTACATTTGCCCCAGCTATGGCTTGTTTGGTGTCCACTCTGTGGCAATTCATTCTCTGTCTGAGAGTGATGGTGGTAAGGCCAATTTACTCTGCATTGCAGTGAATGCACTGTAGCTGGTAGATGCAGCTGCCCTGGAAAGATAAGTCTGATTGGTGAGCCAACTGTTGGAGGAAGTGGAAGACTGACAATAGCTACGTGAGCTATTGCAAGGGTGAGACCCCCTGGGGGTGGTGATATCCCAGACTGTGCCATTGGGTGACAATTTGGGGTGTACCAGTTTGTTTTGAAGATTGGAGGGGGTTGTTTGAAGACCAATTTGGGTGGTTTGGAGAACAAATTTTGAGTGAGTGATGATGGGGCCAGAATTTTGTGTCGACATTTGAAAATGGTTCTAAGTTTGTCCCTGCCCTTGTGGTAGGGGACAACCAAGGGAATATCTGAGTTGCTTATCTTTGTTTGAGGATCTGTGGTTGAAGAGGCATGCTGAATTTGTTTGTAAACTAGGAATTTGGGGTAACCTCTATCGAAGAATGTTTTGGCTATTATATCACATTGCTTGTTTAAGTCATTTTTGGTGGAGCAGATGCACTTAACTCTGGTGGTAGAAAAACTGTAAAGCAGAGATTTCTTGTCATGGAATGGACAAACATCAAAATGTAGGTGGTGAAGGTGGTTGGTGGGTTAAATGTGGACATTTGTTTCAATTTTGCCTTTGTGAAGGGCTAGTTCCACAACTAGAAATATGACTTGTGATTTAGAGTAGGTCCAGGTGAACTTAAGCAGGTGCTGTGTGAGTTGAAGTTGTTGAGGAAGTAGATGAGATTGTCCTCAGTTGAATCCCAGACCATGAAGACGTCATCTATAAAAAGTATCCAGCACAGTGGCTGAGTTGTTTGGTGGCTCAGAAAGTTTTGTTCCAGTTTACCCATGAACAGATTGGTGTAAGAGGGAACCATATGGGTTCTCATAGCCGTGCCATTAATTTGGAGGTAGTGCTTGTTTAGGAACCTGAACTATTATTGTTTTGTGTTAATCTTGCCAGTTCCACCAGAAATACTGTAGAAGGTTTCCTGTTGGGGGATCTTTGGTTGAAGTAGAATTATATTGCACTTAGTCTCGGTAAGTGAGGAATATTGGATATTGGTGTACAGTGAAGTGAAATATATTGTAACCAGTTAAGCGTATTGAGGGATGGCCTCTTCTTGGAATGCCTGAAAAACCTGGACACCATCCCTCAAGGCGCTTACTTGTTTACAATAGATGTCCCTTCACTCTACACTATTATTCCCCACTCATTAGGACTGTCTGCAATAAAATTATACCGCTGTAACGGTGTGTTTACTCCCACACATGTTGGGGTTATTTTTTTATGCATTGGGAGATGATATAAGTTAACTTTGAACGATCAGATCATTTTTCTGTCCTTGATAGGTAGTCAGTTTGTAATCCGACCAAGATTACGCTACACTCCTCGCTCGGAGTGTAGAATGTTCTATGATGACTGTACAGATAGTTTGATCATGAAGGTTTTGGCTTTCAAAAAAGAAGTATGTTGTTTAATTAAATTGAGTGGCAATAAAAAATATAGAAAGAAGAGAGCATACTAATTTTGTTTCCACACAATTGTTTGAAGCAAGAGGGCAATATTTTCCAAATTACATCAGTGAGCAGCCCCTATTTTTTAAAATATTAATTGCAGTCTCTGCCTCAATAATACTGGACAAATGTTTATATTAATGGAAAAGTAAAAGTTATGGATTGTAGTAATTTACCAGACCCGAGGAATTTTATACCGGAGGTTATGATCATACGAAATTAACTAGCATTGGTAAAATGAATACAGTACTTATTTGGAACCATAATTCAAGAGAAATTAGAATGTAAGAAATTACATTCAATCCTATGATAACAATATAGAATAATATAAACAAATAAAAAATTACAGCGATGCCTGTATGTGCAGCTAAGCAATGAAATTCCTCAGAGGAAATGTACGGACTTTTTTATCAAGACAGTGAAACAAGAGACTTGCAAATTCTATTCATTTTGTCTTTACTTTTGTGTGTTTGCTTAATAAACAATGGATGAAATTAGCAACTTTGGTAATACGGACAAAATGGGAGACATTAACATCCCAAATAACGGTAGCGGCTTACCACTTTCGGCGGTAGATTTAAAAGTTACTAAAAGTGACAATGTGGAAGTCAACAGTATGCAAAGTCTTGAAGGTATTATGCCACTTAATCATTCACCAATCCAATCTCACACCACTTCAGCAACTAATTCTTAGGTTTTAGCCCAAGTTGCGTACAAAAACTGATACGGAGTGACACAACGTTTGTCATTGAGTCAATAATTAGAGTTCAGGAAACATTGCAATGTACACGAATCACCATACGAGAAAATCAATTGACTTTGCAAGCTGAAATTAAGGCCACACAAGCTGCCATGCAAAACAAAATTAAGACCACGCAAATTTCAATATGAGAAAACCAATTGGCTTTGCAACCCGAAATTGAGGCAATAAAGGACACCATGCAGACCAAAATAAAAACCATGATGCATAACGAGTTGCAAGCACTTAGAACTGATTTCAGTGAACATCTTGCTAGTTTTATGGCTGAGGCTGTGCACCAAGTGATGGAAGCGGTGATGCCCCAAATAGAAGTTGCATCATGCTAAATTACTCAGGCAAACAAAAATTGTGCTTTGAGATGTGAGCAAAACCAATCTCAAATAGCAGAAATAAGGGATCATGTTGTAAAGCTCCAAATTGCTCATGTCACAGACTCCAATGTAGTTGAAGGTGACCAAAACTTCAACAGTGTGTTAGATAGTCATTTTCTTGAGCTTGAGCAAGCTATTAACACACTCAAGTTAGAGTGGAAAGAGTCCGTGATGAGCTTCAATACTACTGCAATGGTTACGCAAAGTTAAGCAGTGCAGTACGTTCCAATACCGTCTTCTGCTCGTCTACTTATGGACGAATTGCCTATGTTTAGGAGCAACGAGACTGAAAATCCTGTATTTTTCTTACGTCGGATGTATAAATATTTTGAAGTTTGCAAAATTCTAACTAACTAGTGTTTCCAATATGTAAACATTGCTTTAAAAAACAGCGCATGTCATTGGTGGGAGATGAAATGCGACATTATGAGTTTGTATGAAGGGTTTTGCCACATTTTCCGTGAAAAATTCTGGAGCCGGCAAATTCAGGGAGCATTGCATGCTCGATTCCTGAGTGAGATGTTTATTCAGAGTTACCAAAATTCTCTTGAGAGCCATTTGACAACGCTGTACGAGCGTACCCACCACATGACATTACCTATATCAGATGAATTCATATCAATGGTGCTAAACCAATTTCCTCATCATTACCAAGTACACTGGGTAGGTTGCGCCATTAACTCCCTGCAATAATTCTGAGAGGAGGTTTTACAATATGCACGTCTCGACGCACTCACACAAAGCAATACTTCTCAAGTCCTGTCTGAGACAAAATTCCCCATAGATAACAATCAACCATTCCGTATATCTACATATAACATTGAGGCTTCTGGAGAACAAAGGTCTTCACAAACATATCACCCCGTAACTAACACCTGAACAATGACAGAATGTCAGACAACACTGGTTTCATTCCGCATTGGAGGCGAAAGAAACGACACAATGGCACTGAAGGTAATGCTTCATATAATTATGAGAAAACACATAAGCCTGACTTTGTTGAACTTATGGAGTCACCACCATAAAGAAGATGCAGCAGAAGTAGCGAAGGTGGAAAAACACCAGAGAGATGGTCCGTACATTCAGATAAGACAGGAAGAAAATAGCAAGCATCTACAAACATTGCAGCCAGGATAAGCATGATCGTAACCCTTCCTCTGGGGCGCGAAAGGGGGGATATTTGCATAATTTACACGGCTTCCACTCAGCTGACTATTGACCGAGAGAGACAGCACTAGTCACACAGCACCAACCAGCCAGAGATGAATAACCCAGCACGCGCTGCCGCTCTGATCAAAAATCTACCGCACACAGCAGTGAGCACTACAGAGGCACAACACTGTCTTCAAGCGATGACAGTTTTGCATCATCACCGAGACGATGGCAACCTTTCTTCATTGCCCATGAATCTCAGTGCCACTGGGGGGGGGGGGGGGGAATTGATGCGTGATCCTTACTGGCTAAGAAGATAAACGACTTTGCTTCATCTACGTACCTCACTAAACGCGTACAGAACGGGGTTTGGAACTGTATGATTTCTACCAGAGCACCTACAGGATTTTCCCTGGTCGCTGGGATTATTAGAGACGTGACAGAGTTTCACGTTTCATCACCATCAGCCAGTCAGTAAGGAAGCCTAGCCCAGCCTCCCCTCGAGAAGATGCCAACAATTGACAGCCAGCGGTCGAGCCATCGCTGCAACCCCGAGCAAATTCAAGGGCGCACAGAAAGATGGCACCACCCGCCATCCTTAGCTGTGCCTGCAGATGCGTACGCATCGCAACCCCCACTCCAGGCCCGGCGAGCCCTCAGCTGCGAGAATATATAGCAGTGCACCAGACGAAAACCTCAGTTGTAGACTGGTTCTTCTGAGAGCCACTTCAGCCTTGGCAGCTCGCTCTACCACCTCATGCGTTAGAGCTCTCTGACCACCACCGCTTACACCACCTAGAAACTTTTCAGCATTGCCTTCACCTATGGCCAGATCTTCCAGTAGCCCTCCCCTGCAAGCCTTCCAGAAGTCATCCGCCACCCTTTGTCGCTTGTCTATGGCAATGGCTACCCCATGCCCTCTTCAGGAAATGGGCCCATTAAGTCCCTTCAGGACACGTGACACAGCATACACAGAGAAAGTTTTATTAGCTACCTAGTCGAAACTGCCACCCTTTAGCCTAGAACCAGGTCCCCTTCACCTGGATAGTGTAGTTTACTACTTCCAGTCAGCTCGAGATAATTAGGAGCTAGTACGGGCCGTGTTTTATTCCTCACGGAATAAACACGTTCTTAACCTAACTTGTTCTCTCATTTCCTTGAGTACACCCAGAATCCATAGTAGATACTACGTCCTGTAAGAGTGGAGCAGGAGACTGGAGTTTAAACAGTGCCATTTTGCCGCCTAGTGTAGGACTCGAGCTCCGCCTCACGGACTCGTACGTGGAGAAACACACAGCATTCAACGGCCACCCATTTGGTGCACCACATGTACCAAATGGTAGTGTCACAATCACTAGCCATACACCCCTAGAGAAGAGGGCCCACAAGAACAGCTTGTGCTCCGTCCACCGCACCACGTGAGTTGCCGGAGGGAGTAGTTGGTTGGCTCTGGGTTGGACCTGTCTGCTCTTGAACATCACCGGTCAAAGATATTGGGACACCTCCGAGAAAACCCACTCTCCAACCACTGACAGTTTGTGTTGCCGATTGGAGATACAATTAGGCTCGGCACCGATCTAGTTAGTTGAGATGGCAGAACACGCTTAAATAGGGAGCTGCACTTCACCTGTTACTATTTTACGAGTCAAGGTTTAGAACCTGATGGCCTTTACCAAGCAATGTGGGAAAGACCCGAAGGAGAGGATGGCTACCTCTATCTACCAAGCTACATGGAGCTGCATCCACAACAATAAGGCACTTAGCAAAGAAACACCCAGAGAACGAGCTCAAGCTGCTCGCAAGTTGTTGGCGCTTCACCCCTCAGCTCCCTCCTCTTCTCTGTTTCAGCTCTCTGGAAGGTTCCAGGGACACTGCACCCCATGGTAGCTGCCATCAGACGTGGAGAGGTGCTTACTGGATTGGCCTGCCTGTGGTTTTCCATTCATTGCTACCACAGCCCGCCGAGAGCAGCCGCCAGCAGCAGCAGTTCCAGCCACAGCAGCCCGTGGGGACAGCAGAGTTCCACCAACAACTTCAACCAGCTGACCAAGTGCAGGAGTAAGTAAGCCGCTGGCCCAATACCCAAACCAGTAATAGACTTTGTGCCTAGCAGACTGCTGACACCGCCCACACTGTACACAGGTAGTGCACTGGTACACAAGTAAAACAGCCACCAGTCGCCCTCGCAAGTCCTCCCGGCCTGCAGTAACAAAGTCACTATTTTGAGATGTAAAGAAACATTGCCTGGACACATAGCGTCGCGTGTCAACTTCAACCACAGATCCTCAAACAAATACCAGTAACTCTGATATTCCTCTGGTTGTCCCCTACCACAATGGCATGGACAAACTGAGAACCATTCTCAACTGTGGACACAAAATTCTGGCCTCATCATCAATCACTCAAAAACTTGTTCTCCAAACCATCCAGATTGGTCTTCAAACAATGCCCCAACCTTGAAAACAAACTGGTGCACCTCAAATTGCCACCCAATTCAAGAGTCAGTAATATCACTATCCCAGGGTCTCACTCTTGCAATAGCACATGTATCTCTTGTACTATACACCAGTCTTCCACCTCCAGTGCATTCACTGCAATGCAGAGTAAATTGGTCTTACCACATCACTCTCATACAGAGAATGAATGACCATAGAGCGGGCACCAAACAAGCCATTGCTGGGGCAAATGTAAATTTGCAGGAGAAACCAGTTGCAGCACATGCAGGATCTCACAACTAGAACCTTTGACTCTTGTTACACAACCAGAGTGATGAGGGCTCTACCACATTCTAATAATAGTGCAGAACTGCGATGCTGGAAACTGGCCCACCAATACTTCACCAAATCATGACACATACCTGGCTTGAATATAAGATAACCCCTCTGCCACATTTCAAATTTCCCTCCTCACCCTAGTTTGCCTACTGGGCGCTAGGTTCACTGTTTGCCAACCACCGCTCACCAGACTGCAGTGTGCCACTGCTTGCCGCCTTATGAAGCTGGTCAAGCCAGTGAAACATTGCACTGTGCTAGTCTGACTTTAGTTTGTATGTTTCTATCTAAGAGCACTACCCTGCGAGTGTTGTGCAGTCTGTCTGAAAAAAATCAATAGGTTCTGCTCCTTCTACTTGACGCGTGACATACTGGGAATAAATACTCACTGGTCTATCTCTGCAGAGGACGTCCCAATCTTTTCAGCTAGATGATGAGCCAGGCACTTCTATATGTGAGGAGTTTTAGTTCTGCCTGGAGGCGGGTGCCTTCCCGTTATACAAAACTGGTTGGGTGGCTTTGCGGCAGGGCACAAAATCAGGCGTGGGCAACACAATTCGGCATATAGGTGTCACTACGGCTTTGGTTATACATGGATGACAGTTTGCTGGAGCAGTGCTTGGACAAATTGAGACTGGTGTTGGTGCAGTGTAGTAAGTGGTTGAGAATTGAGGCTTGGGTGGAGGAGCAGGGCACAATATGGCGGGTACCAAATATGCGACAACTGGTGTTGGTAGCTGCTTGGGTTGACTTAACTGTTCAGCTTCCCTCCAAGGTACTCCGTCGGGCCGGTCTTCTCTGGAATGTCGAAAGAGATCTCTTGGGACAGCGACTTCCACTGGGTCCTGAAGATGTCTTAAGTGGTTGCGCCTGAGCTTGAGGTACTAAGCTAACTATCTGTTTCACAAGGGAGAGCTGATACTTGTGCGTTCGACTAGATGCTGAGAGGATCTGTTGCACCTACTATTTGATACCCTTCCTCTGGGAGTAGGGCAGGTTCCTTGTGCAACTTACATGTGGCACCTCGTGTGGGCCGGGGACTGATGGAAACCCTATTACAGGCCTGCCATTTTAAAGTATTTTATATGCTTTTATGGATTTTTAACACACTTAAAAAACTCAAACTTGCTACTTTTTTTTTGCTTTCCTCAAAGTGGCTGCTGCGTACATGCAACAGTAGTGCCCACAGCAATGTGTGCGTTTCACTGATGCATTTGTTTGACAGATAGTTACAATGGAGGTGAATAATTAAGCAAAATATTTTGGGAATACGCCATTACTTCAATAGTCTATGTCCAAAATATTTAGCTTAATTATTCACTGGTGCAGGTATACAGTTATCTACATATTTATGTTTTATGTTCCTGGCTATATGATCACATGCAAAGCCCAAGGTCATTATTGAAAAGAACCTTTGCCACGAATTGCCGTTTTTACGCATGTAATCCGAATTTGGTGACTTGTGTTTTGCATTTGGCATTGATATCACAATGGAGAGGAAACAAAAATTATCGGCGATACGGTCGTTGTATAAACAAAAGTATAAGTGTAAGTGGAGAAAAGAATTACCATGGTTTGTACATTCCAAACCAAAACAACTATAATAAATATATAAAAGTCCTTCATATACATTTTTTCCCCCTGTAATTTGCCATTTTTTTTATTTCCAAGGATTTTCCAGGATTTGACCCAATAATTCAAGGAATTTTACACACAGGAATAAGGATTTCAGCTTTTGAGCTACTGGCAACCCTGCCCTATTTCCAAGTCTGGCGTAGACTGCAGTTCACAAGGGAAGTCAGGCCTCACCTGTCCAAGGTCGCACACATGTATGTGGCCCTGTCCCAGTCTTCCCAACTCAGGGGACGTCAGATTCTCTTGGCGATGACTGCAGTGGAGAGGCCAACAAACACTAAACTGAGAAACTGTTTCCAGGACAGTGTACCTGTGTGGCTTCTCTTTTCCTTCAATCCCAAGGGGTTGATGGGAAGTGCGACGAAAACTAGTGCATGGGTGTCAAACTAGTGTTTGGCTTGGTCGAGTTAAATTTCCCGGGATCACCTGCAGTCTTGTTACATGAGGGTAACTACAGGAAGGTGCTACGTCTACAAGAAAAGAACTCAAGTTAAAAGCTGACACACATTTTATTCCAGTATGGAAGTAAACATGTGGTGAATGCACCCTAGCTCCTGGTCAACGGCGCGAATATCAGCCGGAAAGCTAGAATACATTGTTAGGATGACCAGTACAGGAGACAGGCGTACAAACAAGGGAATATTGGTGTGATGCTGAATGTCTGAGCAATTAACTCTTGTATTGTTATACGTAGAAATTGTGTGGAACAACATAACGTAATTGCTCTGACACATAGCTGGGTAAACTAAGCAAGGACATGACAGGATGAGCCCTGAGAAAGACTGCAAGGATAGGTCCGCTACAGATACGTCCGTAAACTGCAGGTTGAACGGAATTTGCGAGGTACGTAGCTGGGAGAGCACCCAACGTAACCTAACCCTATTGCAAGCGTAGCTTAAGCGATGCAAAACAAGGTACAGTGTCCGAGCAAAGCGTGCTGGAGACTGTTGTAAACGGGTCAATTCCTGAGCGGCCAGTGCTAGTAATGAATTGGAGCTTCAATCTGGTCAGGATCTGAGTTGCGAACACTAGAAACGAAGACTGGTTCAATCTGGTCAGGGTAATAGCAGTGAGCGCTAGAAATGAAGATTGCTCTGGAGACATGGGCTCTCTCTCCTTTTATACTAATTCGGGCGACTGCCCGACGTTGATTGGATTGTGCCACTAAGGTGAGAAGGGTGGTCGCAGACCGGGGGTTAGCAAATGCATGGTTTGCCTCTGTGACGTCACTGGCCGTCTGGAAAGGGATGCAAAACAAACGACAAATGACAATTATTACCTAGATATATCTAGTGGGGAGTAAAAGAACAATCTGCTAGGCAGACAGTACATTATACCGGGACAAATGAAAATGCAAACTTCCGTCTCCTGGCTAAACTGAAATAAGGATGGAGTGGAAGTCATCTAATCTCCATCTCCATCTTTTATTTCACAGTGAGCACAATATTTAATGTCTATTTTAAATCTAATTAACGTCCTTATTTATGTCTCTGTTTGGTTATTGTCAATTAACTCTCACTCATCATTAACACATGTTTAGTCTATCTGTTGCCATTATTTGTAATGTCTTTCACTCACGCATCCAGTCCAATAGTCCAGTCTGCAGTCATATTTTTCACTGCCCTGATGTTTGCAGTCACAGATTTCCCTTCTGCTGGTAACTTCTCTCGCCGCAAGCTTCTCTTGTCGCTAGTCATCTATTACTGAAACTCATCCATTCAACAACTGCTAGCTTGGAAGTTTGTCACACTTTTATATCAGTCGTAGCGGACTCAGCGAGACTCGGATGACCTGAAGGTTCAGGTCACCCGAGTCTCGCTGAGAGAAATGAGGTCCGTAATACAGAGCATTCTGCAGATAAATGCAAAAATCGTATCCACTGAAGGTCAGGAGCGGCGAACCGCCAAAGGTTTATTCTGGCAGAATGCCTTCATAACCCAATACGCTGGTAGGAATATTGCTAGTTTGTCATTCAAAACATTCCCTTGACTTGCCTCCCTGCTATCATATCATTACTCTGTCCCTCTCTCCTGTCCGTTCGTGCGGGGCGGACCAAGGTCAGCGGCGCAGACAAACGACACGTAACAATATTATTTGTTATTTAGAGGCAGTATGTACATAGTTTACTGAAACTCATTTTGGATAGTACAGTGGATTCTCTATTCATCGTTTCTCAGGGGACTGACAAAAATTTCAATACATGTGGATTTTCAATGAATGTGGTCTTATAATGCAGATAACTCAAATTGGGACCACAAAATATGTTCCATGGATGGGGGATTTCAATCCATTCCAATTCAATACAAAGAGGTTCCATTGTACTAGGTTTTAGTTACGTACCACACACATATTTTTCTTAGTGCTGTAATTTTATTTTACATATTAGAGACCAATTTTTAAAATGATTCTTGCAATGGGGCAAGTAATGTAATGAATTGTGGTCATACACCATTCCAGAATTAGATTGTTACAAAAAACCAGATACTACTAAGTTTTCTGTAACATATGGTAATCCTCCAATGGCATATGACCAGAGTTCATTAAATTAATATGGAGACCTGTTCAACTAACCCATTAAGATAGTGTGTCCCATCTCCAACTAAGGATTTTAATGTTTGTCAAGTAATTCATACAGTACTGAGCAAGTACTTTTTCTCACTCATCATTTTCACTAAAATTTTCTATTTCAAATTATTTTAGCTGGGTTTCGAGTGGGGCTTTGGAATAGGGCTATATTTTACATTAGCCCCTACTTGTTTGACCAAAATATTTTGGTATTGTAAATCTACAGCTGTTAATATGTTTATTGAAATTTTTATGGCATCATGTATACAGCTCTTTTACCACCAAGCTGTAGTTCAATTCTAAATTTTTTTTTAAATAAACAATGTATTAAACTGGATATAATATTCCCTTGTCATGACCTATTTATTGTGAGATGATGTGGCTAAGTATGTATGGAGTACAGTAAGGATAGCAAGAAGCATCTTTTGAATATGCATTAGGGTATTCATTCATCACCTGTGTTGTGGAATGGGTATAAATTTTGCAGACACAATGCATAAAAAAGAGTAAAAATTTAAATTTATGTTTTACTATATTTGTTATGTATCATGTGAGTCTGACTTGTCCTATATCTCTGCACACAGTACTCTGGGAAGATTTACTGGACATAATAAACTAAACTAATCTACTCTTAGCCAAGTTATGTAATAAAAAAATAGCTGTATCACTGTGTAAGATCAGCTGCTTGATTGGCTCAGTTTATCCAGCACACTTAAAAAACATTTTTTCAACTGACAAGACTAAGTACAAGTGAAGTCATGAAAATTGTAATCACTAACCCACACATCATGAAGACTAAAAGGTTATTAAAATTCTGTATAGATGGTTTGAACACAAAGATGGTTATTATGTAATATCATAGAAAAATAACCATGCCTAGCATGCATTGTGCTTTACAATACTCTGCCTGTTGGTAGTGTAGAATATCTTATGCATGTGCGATACCAAGGTGTCACTGATGCAGGTTGCTAAAACTCTTGTGTTGACCATAAGTCCATATAGTCTGTTAATGTAATACGTAGAGGTGGTGGAAAATAGCATTAATTTTGTCTCCTTGTAGCATTTTCAGTGTGTTCATAGCATTTATTTTTATATTGACGCAGTAAGCAGGATTTTACCAGCAATATAGTTAGAATAAAATGGCATTCCTTTTGTTTATACAACTAAAACACACGCTCAAAAGAAGTCATTATACTGCTCTAAAAAAAATTATTTACTATAAACAGGTATTTGTAGAAAATACTCTTGAAAAATATCTCTACATTAATTCATACTATTCTTTAGTGCTGAGCCGGTACAGATTTTGACTGATACCAGGACGAACTGATACTTCCTTACTGATACAGCAGATATCCGATACTGATACAATGGAAGTATGAGTAATGAAATGAAGAACCTCTACTAGCACCTAAAGTATTTTGGAAAGCTGATGGAAATCTGTGTTAAGTCAGTATCACACTATGTACTATTTGATACTTTAAGTAAACATACAAAAAAATAGGTAAATTAATTCCACATAAATTCTTCAAAATTGGTGAATAAAAGCAACACTCAAAAAATACTTAAGTAATAATCTTAGATAAAGGCAACTTATTCGGCGACCCGCAAAACAGGCTGAAGATGATTATTTCTTACAGGGCCCGTCATCGCAGGCGGCCACAGTATGGTGAGAGCGGCATCTCACTCTCCCTCCACTTTCCATAGATAATTATCTTTCAGCAGGGTGGCTTTACCTGCCCACCCTCCCTCCTTGTTGAGTGACAGTCTGTCAGTTCAGTTATTAGAATAAGAACGGCAACTGCTGCCTCAAAACAATGGCAGTCCAACCAACAACTGACCAGCCTCTGCTTTCTTCTCTACCTCCCCCCTGGTCTATTCTATCAACCATCCTCCACCCCTCCTAGTCCATTCATACCGGCTCATTTCTGCTCTCCCTTGTTTGCACACTCTTCCCTCTCACTTCAAGTCAGCTACCTCACTCGTAATGACACTGTCACCAATCCCAACAGGATGCAGCTGTCAACATACTCACCCGTCTCCTAGCCCGCACTGCTCCCTTATCAACGTATCGACTACGGCGCCGTCTGCCCGCCCTGTCTGGAGAAACATGCGCGACAGGAAACCCAAGTTCGCCATGCATTGCCAATCATATTGTGGCAACCACTGGCTCCTAGGTGGATAGTTTCTTCTGTTTCTAAAATGTATTCTAAATATACACTATTTTGTGAATGTTTTTGACACTAAACATTTTTGTATTAATTTGCATTTAAATCCAATTATAGCCTTTAATCGCGAAAATTCGCAAAAACCATTTTGCACCACCTCTAGTAATATGTAGTAGCTTTATACTTACTCTATGTAGGTTGCAACTATAAAGTTTAAAATATATTATTTGCAAATAACATGTCATTAATAGATCTGCTGCCATTTTTACTTGTATGTGAAAACTGACAAGGATATATTTGTCACACACAGTACTAATTCTGCCATCACCAGAGAGATTAATGAAAATATGTATTTATTACATCTTGTTGATATTTAAACTCTGGTATGAGTGAACACAGAACCGTCGGGTATCAAAGTGTAGCTGTACTCAAAATAATTTTGTGTTGTAAGCTGGCATCCAAACAGTTTGAAATTAGTGGAATATGGTAGTCTCATTTCACTTGCGTATGGGTTAAATATGCATGTTTTATCATATACAGTTTATTTTAAGTTAATTAGCAGAGAAAAATAAGTGCAATTAAATGACTGTGTGTGTGTGTTGCGTTGTCTGCCTCAATGTGGTTATAATTGTGAGCGCCCTTTATTTTATTTCAGCAGTCAGTGGCAGCCTCCTTGTTCATGCTTGGATCCACTCACTTGCTCTCCTTCTACGCCCTTTCCCCTCCTTCCCCTTTGTCCGTGCATGCATCTTAGTTGTGATTGGTGGCAATAGCTTATATAAGGCCTTGTGCGGCTGAGCTCGGGGTCTATTTTATTCTGCTGCTGCCTTTACTGTTGCTACTTCTGCTCAGTTCATCTGCCCTGCTTAAGCCCAATGAGAATTTTGACAATCTGATCTAGTCATTCACACTGAGCAATGGGGCGAATTTGTGGTGAGTCGTGGAAAACTTAAGATTTCTGTGTTTGCGGTAAACGTGTCATGATTGTCTGTGTGTGCCGCCCAAGTTTCATTGAACTCTACGGTAATTTTCCATTTCCATGACTCATTCGTAAGGGCATAGTTTTTATGGTTAAAGTGTTATATTTTAACTATAGGAGCTTTAATAGGTCACATTCGACTGCCTCCCACTGTAATCATTTATAGTAATTTTTAATATATTTTTATAGAATTGGTGGCTTTACTGGGCTGTGGGTGACTGCCCTCCTTTCCTACTTACTTAACTGAATTTTTGGAGTTCAGATAGAATTAAAAATAAATATAAATAATTGTATTTTAAATCATTGTGCATTGGCATGTACAGGAGTCAGTATTAAATACATTTTTTGAGATGGTGCTCCAAGGGTAACGTATTATATTGTCACATGATTGAAAGTGTGGTATTTTTAAATAATGTGATCACTTTTGTATGCATTTTTATACTGGTTTATATATGCCTTTTGCTAATTTATTTTTCTCTTCAGTATTTTTGTACACAAATGTCACTAAAGGGCGTCGAATTCTGACTTGTCCTATGCAGCTTATTTTCAATACGTCAAAAATAAAATCTACGCCACTCTGCTTCACAAATTTCTTTACGTGTGTTGTTTGATTGCTGCATGAAATGGCGAAGGTGGACTTCTTGTGCGCACTTGAAAAATAAGAATTGTTGGCATCCTTTTGAGCGACCTTGGCTTAGAAGCTGAAAACTCAGTGACTGACAGAGTTGTGACAGGCTGCGGTGGACTCCTGTTGTCAGCTGTATTCAATGGCACAGCCTTCCCAGCATGCAGTTCCGGTGAATGTCGCCAATCACCCACCTAAAGTCGATAAACTCTCCATGATTGCTCCCTTAACATCCGTGGATCCCACCAGTATTATGCACTTCTTTATAGCAGTCAGTAAAATCGCGATTTTATGCCTTTGTCCAGATAATCTTTTGAAAGCTATTGTGATTAAATGTGAAGATTTTATATCACAGTTACTGAGTAAGAAATAACATCTTTAGATGGAGATACCTTTGCAGGCATTAAATGCATGGTGTTAGAAACTTTGTTTCCCCCTCGCATAAAGCGTGATTGTGAACATGATTTTGTTTATAGATACCAAAGACCCGGTGAACCAATGTTTGAATTTGTAGATTCTATTTGTGCCTATCATGATACCCTGTGCATGAAACTGAGTGAACGTGAACATGTTAACGTGATTTAGGATAATTTGGCTCCACATGTCTGTGCACATGGCACATTGGTTTCAGCCCCTCAAAATTTGCATGAGTTACACCAGTTGGCAGTTGAAGTGTAGGGTCGTGTTCAGTATGTTGTATTATACACTGTAAACATTGTCCACTCATAACTCAAAATGCTGTCTATTAGGTGTGGAGACCTATATTAATAGTGTCGACCAGCAGTGCAGCACCATTTTGAATTTACTGGTACACCAAAATGTGACCAAATAAATGGAAAGCCATAAATACATATTTGGGTACAGCATACAGTAAACTCCCTTATGAGAATGACTATGTAAAACTGCTACCCTCGTAAAATTCCAAGCCAATCAATTTAGGGCCATACAAATTTAGAAATTTCATTTCTAAGTGGGTTTTCCCCCTCATCTGCAAAAAAAATCAAAATTATAACCCAGAAATATATAAAGTTGATGTATGATGTATGATATTTGAGGTTGAAGATCAAATGCAATATTATATATATATATATATATAATATGGGTTTTCCCACATAACTGTAGCTTTGTTGCTTTCTGCAGCTTTCCATTGCTTGCTTTACAGCAGTTACTGCAAATTTTATAAATGCATGAAAACCTACTACACTATTACAAGGGTTAGGGAAAAATCTAATTTCTAAAGCATTTTGAAGGAAATTGAACAAAATTAAAGTAGTACCACAAAGAACAACATAATTTTTCGATACATAAAAATTGTAACTCCGTACACAAACTACACCCAATTCATGTTTCAATTGGGGAGGGGGAGAAAGAAGAAATCTGCACTAAAAAAAAAAAGGGTATTTTAAAATCTGACAACTACAATTTTAATACTTACAACTATAAAGTTACTTATATAATTATCGGGAAAATAATTTATGACACTACTTTTTTAAGATGTGTATTTCTTCCATTACATTCATTGCGGCTACACTGACTTTGCTATCATTATTGCATATGTATATTTAAATTCATGGGATGCTTTCAATGACAGGCATTTACTTACATTCAACTTTTCCATACAATGAGAGATGACCATGCAGAAGAGGTATTACCTGAGGGAGGCGTATGTCCCCAGGGAGAGCTGGCTCAGCTCTGGATCGTAATAGAAATATACAGAGGAGACGCAGTGTGGCAGGATGTCTATGACACCAACAGCAATTAGCCGACCATCCAGCCAGTACTGCTGGTGGAATGATCCATAGCCACACGGAGGACCATCACTGGGCTGCCACGGCTGCCAACACAACCACCAGATATCATGCACACTACTACCAGTGCATACTCATTGCACCTAACAAGAGCAACCACACTACATCACTGGCTACACCCATGATGAAAGTTCAACCCTTAGGAAAACCTTAGTTATTAATTTCACTTGGCAATTAACAGCTATAACTTACTTTTGTAGATGTCTATGTTGCAGCCAATTTCAATACTAAAGTACACACTAGATATTCTACAAGTGCACTACCTACACAAGAGCTTATCCAGAATGCTTTCACAAGATTTTATTTCGCAAAGTACTCGTCATTTAATGTTTATACACTCAAAAACCTCATTCCTACGGCACCCAGTTTGTACCAACAGCTCGTTCATAAGAGCAGATTTTCAGGAGGGAAGGAGGGGAAAAATGAAGATTTATTAAAACACTGTTTACAAGCTGTAATATTTAAAAACAATTTGGGTTGAATGGACTTCCCAAAAACTAATTAAAATTTATCACCGCTAGCACACAGTGGACGAGCAAGGTCAATAGCTTATCAGCTGTTCCACAGCACAGTCTCCGCTGGTGCAGTTCTCTTTTCTGTACTGCACTTGTTTGTCGAGATATACATGCACAGCACATTCCACGCCCCACCCACAACACTGACGTGCAGCCTAAGTGGCAAAAAAACCTCTTGTCTTTTACTATCCTTTTTCTTCCCAGCCTGTCCCATCCATCTTGTTCCCATTATTATTCGTGAGGAAATTTGCTTGTTACATACGTTTTGACCATCTCTTGCTATAATAACTAAGATTTTCTGCTATTCATCACTATAATTTGAATTTTGGGTGGATTTGTTGATGACTTCATTATACTATTTCACTCGAACTTAGATTTCTGAAAATTTTTTGGATTGTGTTTCAGACAAGATGAATAAAAGCAAGAGGCAGGCCATAATACTCAGCAAAAATATGAAATTGTACAAAATATCAATGGAGATAACATGGTCACATGGCATGGCACGATTAACCTAACACAGAATCCTACAAAATAAGGCCATTATCATGAAAGCAGTGCAGAAAGATGGTATAAATATTAAAATGAAAACTTTAAAAAATGTAGTGCCAGAACTACAGCCTATGGGAACTTTGAGCAGGCTGTGCTGAAATGGTTCAGCAAGCTGAAAGCCCAAGAGCCCTTAAGCAGACCAATGATAATACACAGATGGTAAACACGTTCATCTTGAAGTTAGGCATCGAGAACTTCTAAGTACTCCCAAGGGAGGCTGGACCGGTTTAAAAACCAATGCAATATTTCCAGCCATAAGGTAGTGGGCGAAAATGGATTGGTTTGCCCGGCAGTGATGACAAGTGGCTGCATGCACTTGCAAACATCCTGAAGCACTACAAATTTTGTGACATATACAAAGCAGATGACACAGGCATGTTTTAAAACCTGCAGCCAGATTGCTTGCAATCGAAGGGAATGCATGCAAGGGTGCAAAGCAAAGAAAAAACCACTTCATCATGCAGTTGTACTGCAATGTGGATGGAAGAGACAAAATGAAGCCACTGGTGATTGGTTAGTTGAAAAAAGCAGTGAAGTTTTAAGAATAACCCTATTTTCTTGCGACTAAAATCACAACAAAAAGCAAGGGAACTTTTGTGGTTTTCACAAGGTGGTTTTGGATGTTTGATGCTCGCATGTTTGCAGAAACCACAAGATACCATTGTTTGTTGACCACTGCCCTACCCATCCAGCAGAGGGAGCGGGAGTTAGGAGACTACACTGCCTTGTGGAGGAAAGAATATGGGTGAGGTGTCATGGCAGTACCTTACCATAGTATCAAAACCTGATAACCAGGGTTCACAAAAGTGGACCCACCCGAAAAAACCCACCCAGTTTTTTTTGGGTGGGCCCACTTGAAATAACCCACTTGATGTACCAAGTGAGTTTTTTTTTTTTTTTATTTTATACTTCTGCTAGTGCTATTCAGACACGTTGATTAATTTTTATTTTATTCACAGTAAATAATTTGACTCACTATAAACAGGTAATAAGTGAGTTGTCTGTACTGAGCAGCAGGCAGAAGGGGCTGTCCTCTTCTACATTGCAGAAGGGGATTTCCTCTTCTATATTGCTGAAGGAGATTACCACTTCTAAAGAATCAGACTGACTGACTGACATACTAATGATTTCCCCTTTCCAGTTACACAAATGAGTCTGATAGATTAGGCAGTACATATGCAGAAAATTTCCCTCTTTACTCTCTAGTCATAAGTTATCTAGTTAGATACACAGAAATGTGGCAGCTACCTACAAACTATTTTCTACTGAAGTGTCACGGGAGTTGATAGAGGTACTGGAAATTTTGTGTTCTATATAATGGATAATTCAGTTTATTACAAGGAAAAGTGTAGTGGTGTTACCTTGTAACTGAGGAAAGTTTACAGTCCAATAAATAAATTAAAACTCCTATTGTGATTGCAATCTATATATCAAGTGTTGTGTGTGCATGAATAGAAACATTTTGAAAAATGTAATAAAAGAGATCTTTGATATCTGAGATTCCAGAAACAAATCTAATGAAAAATGCCAAAAGTGAATGGGGGGACTGGATGCAATTTGTCAAGTGAGTGGAGAGAAATAAAAAAATTGATGGTGATTCAAAATGTAAATGTAAACAATGTGAAGTGACTAAGTTGCAAAATAGAAAGGATAAGAACTTGCCTACGAAAATGTTCAGCCAAAAAGGTACAGGAAAGTAAAAGTGAAGAAAATCTGTAACATTAACTGCTAGCAGTAGCACAGCCTTCCTTTACCAAATTGAGTAGATCCTCTTCCACAAATGTTAGTGCATCAGCCTGTTCAAGTCCAGTACCTAGTAATTCCTCATCCACTAACAGAAAATAACACTAGTCAGTAATTATGTACTTAAGACAACTGAGGAACAAAAAAAGAAACCTCGACAAGGGAGAGTCAATTTTTTCTATGCTGTGAATGTACATTTTAATGAAGCCGGACATAACTTCAAGGAGGAGATCCAGACATTAAGACCTGTATACAAAGCATAATCAGCAAAAGATATTGATGGGAAGATTTTGGATAATGCTGCTCAAGAAATAGGGCTACATCTGGTAGAAAAAGTACAAAATTGCAATTTAACAGTAACACTGGATGGGTGGTCAAGCATTAATAATAATCCAATTCTAGCCATCGCGATCCATACCAGATCAGAAAGTTACCTTCTTAAAGTCTATGCTGCAGAGTCACAAGAAAAAACATCTGCACAGTGTGCAGCAATGAAAGAATGCTAACAAAACTTACACAGTAGCATCTATGCAGACGTTACTGATAATGAGAAAAATATGGGTAAAATGTGGGAAACTTAAAAAATAAAAACAGGCAGATCTAATCATGTATGGCTGTTCAGAACATCTTTCGAATTTAGTTGAGAAAGATATGTCTCCTAAAACAGTTATGGATCATATTGTAGAAGTGCAAAAGTATTTTCAAAATGTTCATCAAACACATGGCTGGCTTCTGGAGAAAGATTGTGTGATGCCCCACACATTACACCATGAAACATTATTGAACTCTCAACCCATTGGCATTTCTGACAAATTATCATAGGTAAATGGAATTTGCCCTTGGACATTCCAAGTCTTTCATTCAAATGCTGCAAAGATCTTAAACAACCTGAGAATTTACTACAATGGAGTATATCTTGAGGAACAGCTACATGTAGTTGCAAATGCACTGGACAAGCTTCAGAAAGAAACAATGTATATTTCAGAGGCAGTCTTATGATGTTGTGGAGCCTTTACATCACCATTTCAAGAACAGATTTCTACAGGCAATCCAACCATCACATATCTTCGCAAACCTTATGGATACGAAATTCGAGGACAACATTTAAGTGAAGAACAAGAACACACTGCAGAAATGTGGTAAGCTGAACACCATCCTGAATTCTTGCCTGGCATCATGGCCTTCAAGATAAGTGATCCTGACTATTATCCTGCTTCTATGATGCATGCTGCTAATGTTGTACAAGAGATTTCCTCACAATAATGGAAACATATCATAGCAAAAAAAAATTTTTAAACATCATAAGTTACCCTTTGTGTTTTGTCAATTTTTCTTCCGCTTGCATTCAGCACCAGCTTCTTCTGCTTCAATTGAGAGATACTTCTCTACGTTGGGATTGGTTTGGAGCAAGTTATGCAATCATTTAGGAACCAAACAACAAAACTAGACAAAGTGTATGAAAGTGTATAAAAGGTCTGGCATGACCAGAAAACTTCAGTCTCAGTTCCTCCACTGCCCTCCTCTGGGCCGGAGGCAGTCACCACCGAAACTCACTCGCCTACGAGTCTACTCCTCCACCTTTCTCGTATCCGGCTGGATGCAGCCATCGGGGTGCACGACCACTGGTACGTCAGTAGATTCCATCGTTTGCAAGGGCAGGACTCTCTATCAGTAAAAGACATCGCCGACCAGAAGCCAACAATGCTGCAGCCATCACAGATTCGTCGCTTCTGGGAGACCGGACTCACCAGAGGCTCCGCTCCTTACCACCCCTGGTTCTGAATACAGAAACCACTTGGTAACGGTCATGTCAAAGTCCCTTCAGGCCCTCCACCTTACCCACCAAACAGTGCTGGCATTGCCAACACTACCCTTCTGGTAGTCCCCCCCCCCCCCCCCCCCTCCTTGCTTGTTTCTTCAGAACAAACACCAGTTAGTCAGGAAATAGTTGTTGAATACTTGTTTCCTCCAACACCAATTATTGCCTTTCCTAATTAGATTAATTACCAGGTTGCCTTCACCTGGATTGCCTGGGTAACTTTGGTAACAAAGTAATCTAGTGTAGGAGGTAGCACAGAGCGATGTTTTACTACTCATGTAATAAAATACGTGAAACTTGCCTATTCTCTGTACACTGAATTTATTTCTGTAAAACGTCATAGTTTTCCCCTGTAGTTCAGATCTCTAAAGTGAAGCCGGCAATACAAACCAGGCAACAAGCCAGATACCCACACAGCACGAGGCCACCAGAGCTCTGCAAAACTGGTAGAATTCTGTGGATCCCAAAGCACTAGAAGTTCCTCCACCAGGTGAATCAGTGGCTCATAGTGTTCCATACTCCGCCACCACTCAGAATAGGTCCGGAAAGGAGCTGGAACTACCACTGACAAACTGACTGCCTGCAGATACCACACCTGAGTATTCCGGTCAGGAAGTAATTTGAACTATCCGACATTCTGTCCACCACTATAGACTGCTCTTCCATGGTGCCCTAGACTCTACCTTTCCTCAAGATTCCTTCCTTGGCATGCACAGTACTCGCCAATCTCTTCACCGAAGAACCTATGCCTTACGTCTTAAGTCGTTAAAACACTGAGACACGTACCAGTCTCTTCAGGACAACAGTACTAGTGTAAGTTAAAGTCAGAGTTATTTTCATAGCCACTTTACACTACCGACCCCGTTAGTTTAGGAGCAGGTCACCATCACCTGTATTCACGTATGGTGTTCAACTTCTGCAAGCTCAGGTGGATAGGAGGTAGTATAACCACCAGTGCTGTTTATTTCCTTCATACTGAATAAACACAGTTTTACCTCACTTATGAATATCTCTCCTGTAATCTTAGTACCTTATCTTGTAAACATCGGACCCGTTTGAGGGACAGCAGGTGATGGGTTTTATTCGTCTCGCCAAAACACAAAAAAAAAAAAAAAAAACAAAAAAAAACAATCACAGTGCAATCTTGGAAATGTAGTGAACGGTAGAACCACAACAATAGGATACTGCCTCTTTAGGGACTGGACTGCCAGTCTGGGGTTTGCTCTTCTCACTGTGCTTCTGGTGCCAAGAGTACTTCCACGGGCCTGGGAGGATCAGTTCCTCTGGAGCACTCACCACAAGAGAATTGGAAGGCCACCCATTCACTGCACCAAGTGTAGTGAACGGTAGAGCTACGACGTTAGGTACTACACACTCTTAGTGTCGGCTTGTCAGTATGGAGGTTGCTTTTTTCACCGCGCTTGTGGTGGCGAGACGATTATTTCTCCGGGTCTGGGAAGACCAGCTCTAGAAGGAACTCACCCCCCCGTTGGGACTGCCATCAGTGTTGCGCAGTGCAGTTCTCATTAATCCCCGCACCCCAAGTGCCAGAGTTTGAGAGTGAGATACAGCACAAGGCTGGCAGACACAATACAAACACACACAATAATACTACTTACATGTCAACAGCTCCAATTCTGTGAGGTCTGATTGTAGAATATCTTTCCTCATGCCCTTTTCCCATCACAGTGGTGTTAAGAGACTAAAATTAAGAGACTAAAACAGGCAGAAACTGCCTCTAAATATCCCCCAGAGCTAAACCCACTCTCCAGCAGGCTCAAGCATCTCAGTCTATGAGAACGTGCCGCAGAACTCCGTCGCCTGTTGAGACCTGTCTCACTGACCTACAAGCCCACCTCTTTTGAACCACCAAGAAAACTTGCAGAGGGGAACTCCACATAAGCCACATACCTCTGTGTCAGCTAAAGCTCACAAACCTAGGTCAACCAGCACACCCACCTCAGGGCAGCCCCTAGTGTACCATGAGTCAAGCCTAATGTCTTATGTTGCCCAGTTATACCAATACAAATGGTCCCGCCAAAATGTAAAATAGTGCTTGCTGAACCAGACTTTGTTCCTTGCCGGAAAGCAACCTGGCCAATGCCGATCGCCAGTTCCTTGCAAAAGAGTAGAGTGCTCCGCCCTCCTCCATCCCTCCCAGGTACGACTAGCCTAGCGACCAACAAAACACCATTGCCACCTGCTGAAAGCCATCACACATCAAAGTTAACTTTTAAATAAAAATTTGTGTTTTAATCACCTGTCATTTGTAATTTTACCATTAATCTGTTGCAACATCTAAAACTATATATTGATCTGTGACCAAAGGGTTAGAACAGATTTAATTATTGATTACAGAAGGGACCTCTTGACATAACCTGTCAAATATTTTCCCTCCCTTGGGCAAGCCGTTACAAGGTCATTGGTTAAACTTCAACTCCCGGCCAAGCCCAGTGTCTCCTAACACTGGAACCGCTTCTCCAGGAGATCTCCATTACCGTTATTTCTATGCTGAAGTTAGTCGCACACTTTTAAATCGCACATAACAATTGTTATCTACCCCATTTCTAACGAATTTTCTAGTTGGAAAATAATCACCGTTTTTATTACCAAGTGTAGTCTTCAAGAAATAATGGGAAACATGAAAACTTTAAAAGGCAATTCACTCACTCGACGATAATTGATAACTCGAAACTGTGAGGCGCACACGTCCTGAAGTGCTTTGTTTTAACGTTACAGGTAATCTAAGTTTACGCGGGAAACAGAATACAGTGGGCTGCGACGTGAAAATTAAGAGGACTATGTAGCTGCGCGCCCAAGGTCAGAAAACGAGGGAGCGATATGGGCGACACTAACATGCACGCCTAATGACTCATCGCTCCTATGCGCAAGGCGTGCAGTGTTTCCATCGTGGCCCTGTACTGTGAAAATTAGATCTGTAACATTAGGGTTTTATTACACGCGATGAAAGACCACAGATTAAGCTACCCGTATTTTTGTACTTTTCTCTTGCCGCCACCGCCTTCTCCTCCACAATAAGGAGTCATTTATGGGTATTTTGGGATCATTAGGTGTCAGTACCACAATCAGGAATCATTTAGGGTCAATGGGTAACCAGGTGTCCGCATTTCTTGCAGTTTGTTTAGTTATACTAAAATTCCCGGTGTTTTCAGCTTACCCTTTGTTACCCATTGAAATAGTGTGTGCAAAAGTTATACTCTGGCAAGATGCGAAGCATTGTGGTTTTCCGTACATTGCCCAGAATGAGTAAAACATTTACTCAAAGTGATGGGTTCATCAGACATGACAGTGCATTTGTACAGTCTTTTAAACCAAAGTTTTGGTAACTTAAGTTTCAGAAATCAAAGTTTGTGTGTGGTATAAATGCAGCAAAAGTGCAGTTTGGCAGTATCTTGAAAAGGTTTGTAATCTAAGTCTTGCATCAAATGTTAGGTTATGTCCGTGTTATAGCTGACGATGCTTTTATTTGTTTGCAAATGTGGTGCATGTAAGTACGCAGCATCCAATGTTACAGTTTTTGCTATTGTTTGGTGACAAGGGAATTCACAAATACTATTCTGTGGTATAATTTTATTCGGAAGAGGTCTGTTTATGTATACAAACTAATATTTTTTTGTAATAATAGTACATTTTACTGCGCTCATAAAAAAGTAGGCAGAGTTCAATGCTACAATTTTCGTAATTGTTTGCCAACAAGTGAGGTGGCAGATGCTCTTCTGTGGTATAATTTTTTTTTCAGAAGACATCTGTTTATTGATATAACTTAATATTTAGTTGAAATACCCTTGAATCTTTCTGCAAGAGGTAACCCAACATTACATTTGCACTTGGAAAAAAGTAGGCCACTTTCAATGTTACTGTTTTTGTAACTGATTGTTGACAAAGGCGGTATTGGAATTGTGACACAAATTTGTACCTGCGACAAGTCATGACCAGCAACACAAGTAACAGGGCCAAGTCACTGCAACATTGCCGATGTGACATTATGCTGTAGCTTCCATACTTAATGCACTATTTTTTACACTTGTGTTTGGGATATTTTGTGCCTAGCAGGTTGCTGATGACTGCGACTGTATTGTTCTTGTTTGTTTTATTTTGTAGGGTTGGTGGTGGTGTTGTAACAAGATGGCTGATGTGTAATAAAGATTGTATTTGTGATGATTTTCAATCCGGTGTTTTCCGTGTCACTCTGTGCAATCCATCAAACAATATAAACAATTTTGGTCCTCCGTTGCTGGACTCATGTTTTTTACCGTGAAACTAAATCAAAGTGTTACATAACCATCGGTGCACCTGAGTATCAAAGTTAGCCATAGTGTAGAAAACTACTGAGCTACAATTAATCGTGTTTGATTACCTTGTAGCTAAAATAGAAGAAGCAAACAAGTTGTTAAATGCAGTGGTGCAAGATGTGGAGAAACTTGAAAGAGTTCGTAGTGGCTTTTAACTAAGTAGCTGCAAAACGGGACGAGAGTGTTGTTCCACCAAAACCTGAATCAAAACCTATAAACGAGATTAAAGATGCATTTGTGAACTTTGAAAAAATTTTCCAGCTTTTGTGCGTCCAGTATATGTACTATAAAGATGCCCGATATAACCTGCCGGGGGGAAGTTATCGGTATACGTACAGTGCTGCCGCCTCTACCGCTTCCAGTGTTTTTGGGCAACCGCGCAAAGTGGGCAGCATTTGCCAAGCTCTTCGAATCTATGGTGCATCAATATACATAGCTGTCTGATGTTCAGAAACTAAATTATAAGATTGGACGTTTAAAGAATGAACATAAGGAAACTGTAAGTACTCTACCGATCACTAATGAGAACTACAGTGCTGTCTGGTCATTGCTGGAGACGCGGTACAAAACTTGTGCATTACTGCTACGCTGCATGCTCAAAAAATATTGCACCTTCCGTAAGTGAGTACCAATTCTCGAGAATCTTTGTCACACTTTATTAGTGTAGTGCGTGAAAACTTAAATGCTCTGCATGCTGAAAACTTTATAGTTTCTGATTGGAGTTTTATGCTCTTGAACATTCTTCTTGAAAAGATAGATTTCTCTTCGCCAAGAGTATGAATTATTCATAGACCAGGACCTGCCAACTTTTGACCATCTGTTAACATTCCTAGAACGATATGCTGTGGTGAATGAGAATGTTCAATTGGCGACCAACCATAATGCCTCAGGCAACAATATTACACACGTAAAGAGTAAGTTTTCAGCACCCAGTATGAAGGACAATTCTAAACAAGGCCATAGTAGAAGCACTTTACTTGTTGCACTAGAAAATTAAACAGTATGTCCAGTATGTAAGGAGAAACATCCATTGAGTAAATGTGAGCAGTTCTTGACAAAGTCTATTCAGGAAGTTTGTGAAAGAACAATCCCTGTGTTTCAATTGTTTACAACAATGCTTGTTTAAATTCACTAGTAGACAATGTCAAAAGAGGCACCACTTGTTGCTCCACTTCTCTTATGGCTCATCACATAGTCAGATTGTAGATACAGAAAATGCAAAACCTGATGGTTTTTCTCATGAGAGTCCAAGGTCCAAACATTACATTTGTCTAATGAGACTGAAATGCAAACTACAATTTTGCTCTTGACAGCTCTGGTCCAAGTGAGAGACATTAGTGGACATTTTTAGGTATTAAGGGCCTTACTGGATAGTGTGTCACAAGTCTCCTTCATAAGTGATAGATGTGTCCAGCGGTTAGGCCTACAATGCCACCATGAAGAAGTAGACTTAGCTGGAGTTGGGCAAAATCCTGTGTCAGGGTCAAAAGAGGTTCCTTATTGTTGTGTTAAACCTATTGACTCTCAGGACATATATTTTGACGTTAGAGCTACAATCTTGAAGGAGATCACCCATCCTATGCCTGTGTCACGGGTTGCTCAAAAAACCATAAGCCATTTGAGGGATTTGAAGCTGACAGATCCAAGCTTCAATATTCCTGGGTCTATTGACATGTTGTTGACAGCTGACATTGCGAGTCTGGCAGGAAAATTGAAGGTGAGCACAATGCTTTTCACACAGTGTTTGGCCGGACTGTGAGTGGCATGGTTGCGTGTGAATCAGGGAGGAGTCAGTATGTGTCATTCTTGATACAAGACAATAATCTGGATGTACAACTACAATGATTCCGGAAGGTCAAAGAGGTGTCGACAGCAAAGGTGTTGTCAACTGGTGAGGAAAAATGTGAAAAGTACTACAACAAAACACACACACGAGACATGCATGGTAGATATGTGCTGCGACTGCCGTTCAAACAAAATCGGTTCGAGTAAGGAGAGTAGTTACAACAGGCATAATTAAGATTTGAACATCTGGAGATGAAATTCACTAAATCACCGTAGCTCGCAACCGTGTACCACCAGTTTCTCCAGGAATACGAAGAACTGGGCCACATGACACGCATCTCAGTTGCTTGACCCTCTATTGGCGAGCCGAGTAACAGTTGTTTGAGTGAATCAGGGATCTCGGAGGTATCATATGTTATTCCTCACCATGCAATAATTGAAAAGCCTAGTTCAGCCATTCAGGTATGCGTAGTTTTCGACAGCTCATCAACGTCAAATGGTGTCTCATTAAATTATGTGCTTCACATTGGGCAGAAATTGCAGAAGGACATCTGTGAGATTATTGTGAACTTCCGAACAGTACGTGTTGTCTTCACTGGTGTACAGACAAATACGGATACATTCTGATGACTGCAAATATCAGTGTATTTTGTGGCGACCTCCAGCTGAAGAAGATGTGCAGCTATATAAACTCAATACTTACATATGGACTGGCATCCCCTCCTTATCAAGCACTGTTAGTTAGCTACTGATGAAGCTCAAAATTTTCCGCAGGCAGTTCAGGTACTCTTGCGAGACGTGTTTGTTGATGACGTGGTTACAGGGGCTAACTCATTGGAAAAA